>JBBPCS010004482.1:0-11281 GCA_037974645.1 Hollardia meadi | reverse complement strand
CCATCAGATGAATGGACATGTGCCTGAACTTAATTTTATACACTAATTGTAATCTCACCCATTCATTTCTAATGGCCGGTCATTTTTGACCGGGAACACTATAGGTGTACAAAAGTTAAATAAAACACCCAAAATGTAATGAAAATTATCAAAATTTATTTTTTGTGTTCAGATACCCTGTGTGGACAAAATAATGAAACCTCATGACAATCAGAATAAAAAAACAAACATTTTCAGAGAGTAAACTTGTAAATCTGTCAAATTTGACAGGAACACAACAGGAGGGTTAAATCCAAAAGTTGTATACAACCATGAAAAGCAAGCAAGCTAAGAAACTGAACTCATTGACATCTGTTTAACTGTCCATGTATCGATCAATCTCCTCTGTTTTAATACTATGGACAGCGCCCTACCTACGCATGCAGTCCCTAATTCATTTCACGGTTTTGCAGCATAAACGCCCTCTTTCTCAAATGTGGGGTTTACAGTAATCATATGCCAAAATATAATGACACCATAAAGTATAAACCAAATGCCAACATAGCTCATGTAACATGCACGCTTGAGGTGTCACTGCATGACCTGACTGTTGTCTTTTTCTCTCTCTTTTTCTATATTTTAAATGCATCCAATACAAGTAGCCTAATAAGCGACTTACAAGTTGGCTAACAAATTAAACCCTGGTTTACAGTATGAGTGTTTATGTTAATGATTTACTTTAATTAGACAGGCTGCTTTCAGTATTTCCAATGTTGGTACAATGTTGGTTGGCCTGCCAGTAATGTCACTGCAGGTAATGTTGCAGGTAATGTAATTAATAACTTCCTTATTAAAGATGTAGTTTTTCACCCAGCTGCACCACATCTGCTACTAATCTGAATGATCATTTTTTTGACCCAGTATTCTCACATTCACCAGAGTACTGTTATCGTAATGTTCCAAACGATAACCACTGGTGAAATTTTTACTCTCGATGCTGTGAAGGCCTTTGACCAACTTGAGTAGGACTTTCCTTTTCCTGTTCTTGAACGGTTCAGTCTTGAGGATAACGAGTCAATGAGTCCCCTCTGTTCTCTGTGCTGACTAGTTCTTGTAGATCTCCCTATTTCCCCTTGCAACAGTGGACAAGGGAGGGCTGCCCCCTTTTCCTCATCATATGTTACCCCTATCCAAGGACAATAGCATGGGCCACCTGTGGCTCAGGTTGTAGAGCAGTTGTCCAGTGATCAGAAGGTCAGTGGTTCAATTCCCAGAGTGTCCTTGAGCAAGATACTGAACCCTGAATTGCTACTGATTTTGAGTGCATGTGTGTGAATGATTACCACTTCTGATGAGCAGGTGAGTACCCTGCAAGGTAGTCACTTCCACCAGGTTGTTAATGGGTGAATATTGACTTGTGTGAAGCACTTCGAGTGGGCAAGTGCAAGGACATTTATTGCATTTGTTTTTGTGTTTCTATTCTTTTCTTCTTCTTCTTTTTTAAACTTACTGAATGTTTTTCCTAGTTTTCTCCTGTTGGGTATGTACAGTGTTAACATTGAGTAAATGCACTTACTGTAAGAATCTTTTACAACTGACTACTGTGGAAGATTGAAAATGCATCAACCTACTGATAAGATATTTGTAGTAATGTGTTAAGTACATTTGTTTGGTAGAAAGATCTATTCCTGATGGCATACCATTTTGATGAGGAAACAGTTTTGAATGCAGTCTTTGCTTTCGTAGAGATTTGTAGAGTTTTGCATTTTGTGTTTGTGGTTTTTAGAAAATCAACCAAAGATTCAGAAAACATGTATATAATAACAATAATAGAATACCTGAGTTGTGGGACACTGTAGGTTAATGAGTACAGCCGGGTGGGTACATTTCAAGATGTTGAAATAGAACAGGATGGGTTTCTTCCTGCAAAAGAAGTGTTAAAGTTAAATCTCACACATACAAGTCAGTTACAGTATTTTGTAGTTAAATATGTCTTGTCCTAAAGCCTTTTATCCACCTCCAGATCAGAGAATAGATTGCTGCAGGTAGAAGGACATTTAAACATAGCTGGCAGACTCCTAAGTGTGTTAAAATCTAGAAATGGACCAGAGATTCTAAGGTCTTGATTGTTTCTTTTTATTTCTTTATCTAACCTAACCTAGGAAGATCAGGAGTTTAGGAGACCTTAGATTTCATCTTATTAGACCAAAATAAATACTATACTATTAATAAATAAAATAATAATATTTATACATATATTATAATTTACCCACATCAGAAAATTAAACATTAATCATTTAACGCATAAATGGCTCCAACAGAGGGTAAATTGCAACATATGGCTATACTGCACTTTGGTCTATAATGGCTGTACTGTGGGTGTAGAAACTTGAATATCTGCAGAGGAGAAAATGTTGAAAATTAGAAAATGTAGAAATTAAATTAAATATACACAAGCATGACCTGCTATCACACCATGCTGTAACCAATAGCAATAAGAAAAATAAACCAGCACATAGACAGTTAAGTTATGAACCACGTTACCAAGACTTTCTTTTAAACATAAGAATAGGCCTATAATACTACCTCTATAAGCCCACTAAATAAATGTGAAGTTATTTATGCCAGCTTATCAACACTGAAGCTGCTGCGGCACTGTAGGTTGAAACACACAGCTCTTGAAGGCAGTACTTGAAGTAATGCAGTAAACTGTCATTGTCCAATGACAGCAATTTCTTTTTTCTTTTTTTTTAATTATCAATAATTAAACTCTTTCTCAGAGACAAAACTCAATAAAATCTGAAAACACAGACATAATACGCACATTTTTCAATTCAGTGTGACCTTCACTTCCAGGGGACATCATTCTCTCAGATGTCCATTGCAAATAAACATTATAAATCATAAAAAGACAATCATTAAAATTTAAGTATCAAAATAATCCAGTGATAAATTACTTTGATACAAATTCAGGTTTAAAAAAATAGCCAGCTGTGTGACTGTGTCACTCTTCCTTTGTATAATATGAATATTTTCACTTGAGCTCCACTCTTCAGCATGTAGCAACACAGAATAACCAGTAGATGGCAATGCAAACAAGAAAAAAAACCTGCAATGCCAGTGTTGCAAAACTAACAAAACTAACTTATAAACATACAACTGCAGTCTGGTGAACTAGATGATTTCATTTATCAGTATGATTACATCACTTTTATGAGGACAAGTCACATGAAGTATCAAATGGGAGAGGGGACAATGAACGTTTTACTGTCTTAAAGTAACAAAGAAATCATGTATTTGCTTTGTTACTTTTTGTTGGCAATTTGTGCACTGATTTCATCTGGCATAAACTCATGACCCAGATTCCAAGAGTCATACTGCAAACTTCGAATTGATATTGCATCATTGTTGGAGTTCAAACCAACTGGCATGCATTCCACTACAAAATATTGTTTCACCTTCCTCCTCATCCTATTGCACTTAGGCCTCTTTTATGCTCTTACAGGTGATTGAAGTGTTTTGCCAATTGAGTTTGAACTTGTGAGAAGAGAGTGAGACCAATTGGTAAATAGGGTATAGCATTTTGAAGGCGTGTTTTCCAGATATACAAAATGTACTAAATAATGTGAAATGTGTTTAGTTTTTGTGTGTGTGTGTGTGTGTGTTTTACTCTCTTACTTTACTTTTACTTAAGTATAATATTCTAGTACTCTACTTCTCTGGCCGCACTGAATCTAAAAGTATGTAATACCATGCCTGTGTATTCAGATTGAATAATGTCTGTAGGTTAAATTCCTTAATTGCTTCCATGAGCTATGTTTCACAGCCTATGAACTTTTCAGAATTGTGTGCATTGTTCCAGTTTTTGTGGGTATACAATTGAAAAAAATATAAAGTGAATATGGCAACTGTATTATCATCATTACCATCTCATTGTTGTTGTTTACATTTGCTCAGATGCAAATTTAAAAATGCACATAATTATTTCCTGGATGTGTATATGTGTATATGTACATCATATATATGTTTAAAACTGGCTGTATACATTGCTATTTTTTTTGTTTACATTTCAGCCTACATGCTGTTTCAAAGACTTTGCTTCTCTGGAACCCCAGACAAACACCCATGTAGGCTGTCAAAGGGATCTGGTGTTTAAATGTGATAACAGTGACTTACGCATTGGAAGTTCCCTTCTGACCACAGAACTGGCCATAGCTGTTTGTTGGATAGAGCACCTTCTTGGGGTCCCCATGTAACCAGGCTGGACAGACAGACAAACGGGTATACAAACAGATACAGGGATGGACAGACAGACAAAACAGATTGTTTAACATTGAAAAACCACCATTCCAAAATGTTTATATCTCGTAATCGGCTGCATGAATTCCTACAAAAGTTTTTGTACGATCATAGAGTCATGACTCAGTCAATGCATAAGACTTGGTAGTGATTGATTAAAGTGGCCTTGGCATATTACAGCAAATCATTTTACACTAATTTTCGACATATCATATTCCAAACTTAAAAAAATAAATAATAATCCTTCCTGCAAGCTCTGGTCAATTCAGAAGTCAAAATATGTTTTCAAAATATGCGAAATCAATTAATATCTATATCTCCACAAGTCATCATTAAAAAGCTACCAAGATGACGCAGCCAATCTTAGGATACTAAATCACACATTTCGAATGGTGTTCAGATAAGAGTCCATAGTGACATTCGGTGTCTTACTGTAATAAGTACTGTATGCAAAACTTTTTCTATTTTGCCAAATGTTTGATCAATCTTCACCAAAATATTTGACAGTACATCCAAAACCAGCAAAATGATTTGTGATTTCCTTAGGAATTTTTTCCACCAACATCTTGACTGTTGTACACATTTTAAGTTTAAATGGACAAAAAAAACAGCTCTCCAATGATACAGTCAGTAATTCACCTCTCAGGGTACAAAGGTCAAAGGCTGGTCTCACAGAGTGTTGGCATTTCTCCATCGGCTGTTGCCCTTTCAAAATAAATTGCTGCAAGCATAATTAGATCACCAGGGGGCATTTACAGGGGTTTCATTCCATTGACTGCAGCTTATTCTAAATTTAACACACTAAGGGAATACTTCTGCCTGTTCTTGGATACTACAGAAGTCTTCTGAATTCATCTACCAAACCATTTTTTCTATCCAGACCATTTTGTCTACCTGTCCAACGTAAGTGAAATACTTCTTTAGACTGACTGTGCTTTAGCTGACCAGACTAACCCTGTTTAATTCATTCAAAGCAGCTCATAATGATGTAAACTTTTGTTAATATGGACATATTATACATGGTTAAATCGGTGAGATTCTCCACAATTAATTTGCCATAATTAGATTTACCAGCTTGGTAAACAAAAGAGATGAAAAAAACGTATTGACTCCATACCTTTGAAGTGGTTATAAAGGCAGATTATGTGTCCATTTCTTTATAATTTATATTTATTTAGTCAATAATGGACCACCAATAATGGTCTTTTCAGAAATTGTGACTATTGTTATGTGAAGCCCATTGCTCACTGTCTGCCAACTTCATACATTTGTGTCTGGCCTTAATTTAAGTTTGTAATTATGATGTTCAGGAATTTTAAGGTAGAAAGACTATGGAAAAAAGTTGACCATCTCCTGTGATGGTGCTAACTGAATCTGGATATGCTTTGCCTCTTGATTTGGATGTTTGGGCATCTTGTTTTTGTTCAGCCTTCTTAAAGCTTTCAGGGTGTGTTGTTTTTATCCCATTAAGAGGATATGAATATGCTAATCCCACATTACACACAGAGATGCAGCTCTAACCACACTAGCCTTAATTTCCACACACATTTTCACCTGTGTGTGTATGTACTGTATGTGATTATATGGGTCACACAAACAGTACATACAGTAGCTGTACACACTCACAGGTGCACATATACTTACATAAAGACTGTTTCCTTTCCAGCTCTGCTACTACTAAACATGGATGACATCATTCCTAATGACATCATCCTCTTCTCTTATGCATACCCCTCCATCTGTACCTTGTACTTTGCCCCACCTCTTTTATTGTCTCATCCCTCCCTCCTTCCTTTCATCAGTATCACACACACACTCACACAAACAGTACAAATACAATCTCTTCTCTCATTACTCTTTCCATTGTCATTAATTGCATCAACCATTTTACTGCACTGTAGATACATGAATGTTTCAGTGTGTCAAGGTTTTGGGTTTTAGTTGTTTCTGTTTTATTTTGTAGTTCACTCACCTCATGTTTGCTTTACATTACCTGTCTTTGTCTTATTTCCCTCCTTTGTGATTGCCCTGATTAGTTTTACCTGTTCCTCATTAAGGCTCTACTCATTTGTCTGTGGGTACATCCCAATTTCAATTTCCTCAATCCTAATGTGAACCAGATATCATTCTGGTTCGCCATCTTGCAAGCTGTCCAAAGCTCTTAATTCTGCTCCGAGGAGTGAGGAGAGATCTCTGAGGAGCCATGAGCGAGGATACATGAGAGCAGCCTTAATGGAAGTCTTTTCCCGACCAACACGCCCCTTATTGGATATCAGTTATTGATTGGACGCTGCAGCTGATTGGATTGATTTAAACATCACAACATCATTGTAGTTTCATACCGGAGTGAAGACACACCACAAACAACTTTTTTCATTTAAGATTTTTCTTTTTGTTACTCTGTTACAAAATCTCCAATTAACTGTTATTGTGGATATGAAGAGGAGGGGAGAGTCTGCCTGTCATCACATCATTTATCATCTTTTCCATTCAGTCACATGTGAGGCTGATAATTCCTGAGCGTCGGGTTTGATGTGTTTCATAATTCACATTTTCCCTGAAACATTTAGCTGAATAAATAACTTCACTAACAACACTTGTATATAAAAAAAGATCCTAATCATATTTTGGGTTATTAAATAATGAGTAATCTGGGTATCAATAAATAGAGATCCAGCTGTGGTCAGTTGCCACCATCATTAGAAACAGATATCACTTCATGTTACATGCCAGGGGAAAGACATTTCTCTTTAAACATGTTGCATCACTGAGGATGCATCATCCAAGCATCCCCAGAGTGAGGGACCAAGACAAGGAAAAGACGCAAGTGAGGGAAATGTCGATGCAATTTAAGGTAATTGGGATATACCCTTTTTGTGTGATCTCAGCACACCATTTTCAATTCCTGAAATGCTTCTGGAGGAAAAAGGAGAGAGGAGGCTTTTCGGGGGAGAGAGGAGCGAGGATGCGGATGTATCCTTTGCAGAAGTCTTTTCTGCATCCATAACATAAAAGTGGTGTGACACACAGCTGGAATATACAAACCAGGGGTGGGAGCAGGACTCCACAAATGGTATTTTTATATTGATAAGTTGTATCAGTTATTTGAGATGATCAAATGTGTGGTCAAACTTTCTGCCCTTTACTGTTTATGTAGCCCCCGTAAGGGACTGTTCTAACTGCATTCCTTGACATTTCACCTTGATATTACTTATGTCACATTATTCCATGTTGTGCATTGAATTAAAAAATAAATATATAGGCTGGCATGAACACTTTTATGTTCATGTGGCAGAGACCATAAAATACAGTGGTAGGCTATAACAAAACAATTGACAGATGAATCAGCTGTGCTACATGTCATGTTTAATTGCTGTCATTTTAACACAACGTCTCTGAAGCAAAGATGTCTCATTTTAAATGCCTGTTGCCTCGACTCCTCTCTTCTTGTGTCTCCTTCGCTGCTCACATCTCAAGTGGGAGGGACTAAGACACGAGGATAGGAGGCGAGGAAAGCAATTGAGGATGTACAAACTGAGAAATTAGAAGAGGGGCCAGTCTTCCTTCCCGGGTGTATTTAGGTTGCGGTCAAATAGTCTTTTTTGCTATATACTATTGTACTGCCTGCCTACTACATACTCAATCAGTATGTTCTGCATAATGACTATGAAATGAACAATTATAGATTTTCTCAATTGTATACAGAAAAATAGGAATTATGCTCACAATTCTGAAAACCAAACATTCATGTTTTAAAAACAAAATCCCAGACTGCTAAACTATAAGCACAAATCCACTGCTTTCACTAAAATAGAAATTCTAAATCACATTTTTGTAAAACTCTTTGTTCACCTGGAAAACATTGACCTTAGAATTTCAGCACCCTATTTACCAATTGGTCTCACTCCTCGCCTGTTCAAAATCAATTGGCAAAACACTTCAATCACCTGTCAGAGCATAAAAGAGGCCTCAGGTGGTCTCTTCTGGTTTGGGATAAAATGGAGCAGCATTGAGAAAAGAGGAAGAGCAATAGGAGGAGGAAGAGGGAGGCAAACTGTTATTTTTAATGAAATCCATGTAACTTTGGTTAAAACTCTAACAATGTTGCAGTATCAACAAGGATTTTGCAGTATGACTCTGGAAAATGGGTTGTGAGTTTAGCCAAATTGAGCTAACTGTATTATCCTGATACAATGATTGTGTCAATGCAATATTTATGTGATATATTCACACTATTGTATAACAATATGACAACCATCTTTGAACTGTGTGTACCATATAACTGCAACCTATTTTGGGACAAAAAATACATCCCAAAACGTTTAGTAAAAAAGGAGAAAAAGGAAACAATTTCAACTCAATTTTATACATTTGAATATGTAACGTGGCCTCATGAAGCCAAAACATATAAAAACAGTATTTTGATGGTAGTGTTTTTTAGTGTTAATTTTATCACATTAGTGTTTAAAGTGATGCTCTGTAAGAGATGTTCTTATGATAGCTGTGTGTAGTGTTTGGTGGGGCAAAAAACAGACAGTTTTGACAAGAGAGAACATGGTTTTGAGTGCAGTGTTTCATTTTGAAAGATTTGTGGAGATTTGACAAAATGGTTAACTGTTTTCAGTTTTGTGTTTAGAGTTTTGAGAAATTGAGCTATAGTTTCAGGAAACGTGTTTAAACGACTGCAGAAAAACTAAGTATGCATTCAACATAACATGCTAACGCGTGAATTGGGCAAAGCAGATACAGTCTTGCCTTCGGGAGAAGGGCAGAAAGCAACCAACCGAAAGTTCGTAGGAACAAAGGAAGGGTTTGGTCTGAGAATCGCCCCACTGCAGTCACCCCGGAGTAACAAACAGTAGGGGTTAACTGACAGGGCGGTCAGCTCAACCAACCTCTTGGTTGAGGTCAGCATAGCCATCTTGAATGACAACACCCGTAGAGAGGAACACTCCAGAGGCTCGTAGGGGTCTGACACCAACGCCTCGAGCACCAGCGGAAGCTCCCATCGAGGTGAAGAGGCATGCACAACCGGCCACTGCCTCTTCACCCCTTGAAGGAACCACTTCACCAGGGGGTGGCTAAAGACGGGTCTGTTGCCAAACCCCTCATGACAGGAGGAAATGGCTGCAGCATACACCTTAATGGTGGCATGAGACAGCATTAAGGTACAAACATTATAGAAAGGAAAGCACTGACCCGACTGCACACGACAAAGGGTCTAAGCTCCTCTCCTCTCCTCATCCTCCTGGATGGTCTGTATAACAGAGACAGACAACCCGACTCGCCTCAACCTGTCCCTCTCAGGAGCCAGACCCAAAGAGGCTGGCCTAAGGTGGCCAGGGAGCACAGGTGCTCCGAGGCCCAATACCACAGCTTCTCCGCCAGCTTCAACAGTGTGGCGGACCGGACTCTGCCCTGCCTGTTGATGTAAGCTGTCGCCATGCAGTTATCTATTCTCACCAACACATGTCGAAGTGTTGGAGGACCAGAAACACTGCTTGACCTCAAGGAGGTTGATGTGCCGTGTCTCCCGACAGTGACACGTGGTGAACACTGTCACATATGATGTCACCCGTCCAGGCAGGGTGAAACTGACATCGTCAAGAATCTGAGGAAGGAACGGTTACCAGGCGTCGCTTTTGTCTCCTGAGGTACAAGCGAAGGCTGGCAAACTACCTTTGCGACACATGTGCAACAGCACCAGAGGCATCACTGGGTGAACTGCTGCCATTAGCCCCAGTGCCCATATCATGGTCAGCACCATCACAGCAGCGCCCCGCAGCCTTCAACCCACCAGTTGAAGCGCCACCTCCATACACCTGCTGAAGGTGTGGGGGGCCAGCGAATAACCAACCGGGAGCCTGTTGTACTCGTAGGCCACCCCCTAGAAGGCGAAATGCAGAAACTTTCAGTGTTTCGGGGCCACCTCGACATGAAAATAGGCATCCTTTAAGTCAATAGCGGTGAACCAATCACCTGGCTGAACTAGTTGCAATAGCTGCTTGATAGTCAGCATGCGGAGTGTTTTGTGGGCAATGCATCTGTTCAAACAACGGAGATCCAGAATGGGTCTGAAGTCTCCTGTCTTTTTGGGAACCAGGAAGTATGTGGAGTAAAACCCTCTCTCTGACATGTGGTGGAACAACAGAAGTCACCTGTTTCTGCAGGAAATCTCATATTTCAGCCACCAGAAAATCTATCTCCTCCTGAGAGGAAAGATTTGCTTCTCTGAAACCCCTGAAGGGAGGGGGGATAGCACAGAACTGGAGCAAGTAGCCCAGCTTCAGTGTTCTGTCCATCCACTCCATCAGCGTGCAAGCCATTCCCCATGAAATTGGGTGAAAGGGCAGGCTGAGGAGCGGCCCCCAGGATGGTTAGATTTGCCTCTGAGGCCCTGCTCCGCCTCCATTCCCCACATAAATGGGAGTCTGGCCCATGGGGGGCCAATAGCGAAAGGGTCGGCCGAAGCCTCCATCTCAGCTGGCGTGATAAAAATCGATGGCATAGGGCAATTGAGAGCACCAGTCCCGACCCCAATCAGCAGCCATCTCTGTCTCACTTTTGTCACAAACCATGTTCACCTCAGAGCGGCGAAAGTGATCCCATCGCTGCTGTCATCTCACCAAGAGCTCAGCACTCCACGCAGGGCAGTCTTCTGCATTGTCCTGGCCGAGGCATTCAAAGCAGTAGGCGTGTGGGTCTGTGCCGGCTATAAGACTGGGACAGGCTGGACACTCTCGAGGTTCTTGTAGGCCTACAAATCTATTATGGTACATCATTGTTAACTTACTTGTTGAATTTAAATCATCCTCATATTGCTTTTCCTTTCTGACTATGATTTGATTTTAAGGCTATTTATATAATAGCTTAAGAAACCAGCACACAACTCAGCTCAAAATTTTGATTGTACTTTGAAGTTGAAGTGCTGCTATAGGCATAGGCTGCCGAGGGACTTCCCATGATGCACTGAGCTCCTCTCTCTTCCTCTCCCTCTCCTTCT
>JBBPCS010004481.1:0-11283 GCA_037974645.1 Hollardia meadi | reverse complement strand
TAAAACAGTCGCATACACATTTTAACCCCCCCCCCCCCCCATGCTAACTCAAAGCTGTCAAGAGCAGAGTGTGAAGCCTCGGGGAATTTAGGGCAAAGGGAATCACAATGTCAAAAGATAAATGAAAAGATGTCATAATATAATGTTAGACAGTTATTGTGGGATATTATGTCAACTTCTCAAGGAATGATTTGTTCCTAAGAAAACTGCACAGTTTATGGTTGTGTTTCTCCTTCTCCAAAAAGGGTTTTATCAAGACTGCCTTGACAAGAAAGATAATTGACAAATGGGCACAATGATCATTGATGATTAATGAATTTGTAAGTCAAACTAAAGGATTTACTGTATTTTTGCTTTTGATTTATTTGTTTCACATCACTCTACACCGAGTACTTCAATGTTTGTCCTTTCAATGTTCTTCAGACAAATAAAGCAGCGACTTCACTTTGGAGCATTCACAGAGCAAGGGGGGAAAAAAAGAATATCAAACAAAAACTCTTTGCTTGCAGACCTTTAGTGCTGTAAATGAAGAAGTCTCCAGTGACAGTTGAAGAGTTAAGCCCCTCGCCACAGGAATCACATGTTTGCCCCTGCTGGACTGGGAGTCTTGCTCGGGTTCTAAATCTTGTATCTTTTAAGCTCGGTCTTGATCCCTGTGGAATAACAACCTGAACGGGAATGCTCTCTCTACTTTCCCTTGAAACAGAATTGAATTACTCTGACCGATGAGATCTTCCTCTACGTCCTCTTAACCATCTGAGCGGCGGTCATGGCCGCACACAATCGTAAACACACCTTTCAAATCAAATTCAAGTTGGCTCATCGGAACAGACTCGTTGAATTAACCACATAACGTTTAAAGGCATAACCAAAAGTAATAAATATTAGTGTACGTGAGCATTCCAAGTTTACATGCTACAATCCAGGAGGCAATGAATAATGGAACAAGTGTGATACTTTGAAAGTATAACATTTCCTTCTCTGCATAGCAGTGATGCTGACGGATGTCACACTTAGCACACTGAGGTCTTATTCCGAGAAAAGACAGCCTTCTTCCCTCTGGAGCACTTTCCATGTAGTGAAACTGGGTTATGTTTATTTACTTTTCTAACTGTTGGAGAAACACTTCTCCATCACATTGTCTCTTGTTTGTCTTCCCCTTGAATTCACCTCAAATGTTCATAAATGATTGAGCAAGTTATAAAACTTCATTGGTAGAGCAGAGCACATTCAATAGTAAACCATTTTATCTCTTTTAAATATATACAGAAACAATTCTGTTCATGCGCGAAGGCTCGTCTCTTCCAATATACCTACACCGACGCTCACCATCATTGGACCTATCAACCTGCTTCAAACTTAACACCAGTATTTAACAGTCACTCCACCCATCTTCCATCCACATTACTATCCAATCATGGCAGAGTCTGTGGAATTCTGGGTAAACTGACACTCTTGTTTGCTTTAACTTTAAAAGCCCCTGAAAGTCAACATGGCCTCCACGGGGGCCTTCGCCTTCAAAAGGGGACCAACTGTGGTGATTTAAAAGCCTGACAGCAAGGTATGCACTACGAAACAGGATGATTTGACTTTAACCTGAGCACAGACTGCGTTCAAATGTTAATTTGAGTTGTTTTTGGTTCATTATATAGCGACATTTGTGGTACGATTTCACTCTCTCACACAGACTAAATGACACCAAACGGCAAACATCAACAGAGAGACAGGTAGCTTTTAAAATAATCCAAATGTCAACCTGAGGTGTCTTCCTGTCTCATTGAAGGCTTAGCCTGTCAATCAACCTGCAAGTCTCCCAAGCTGAAAGACCACTGACAGCAGACAAAAAAAGAGTTCTCTTCAAACCTCTTTAATCCATCAGCAGTGCCTCTGCCCCTACAACCCCCTTTGCCTGTCATTAGCATCTGTCTCTTTCTTTAGCTCTCTCTCTCTCTCTATTCTTTTGAGTGTAATCGTAAGTGCTAAATTAAGAAAACGTTACGGTCTGGCTCGGCTCCAGGCCTCACTGCAGAAGCAGCCAGCGCTGCTCCTTCTGCTGTGGAGTATCCAGTCGGCTCTCACATCAAAGGCACACTCGGAGATGTGATAACCGAGCGGGAAGTTTTCACTCCTGTGTGGGCTAATAATATTCTACACGGAAAAGAAAATCACGGATGGATTTATTCTGGAATCTGAGAAACTGACGATTTTCCATCTGAATGGCTTTATTATATGTTTTGGCCAAAGATACTGATTTAAAAAGTCATTAACATGATTATTTGTTTTTCTATTTGTGTACACTAATTTATCATTCCCAATAAAAATGATCTATTGACCTTGGATTGAATAATGCTATTACTTTAGGTTTCAGAGGAGATATTTAGTGTTATTGTCTTAATAATATTTCACTAACGAATGTTATATTCTTCGTTCTTAGAGCTTTGCATTATGGGCCACTTGTTGCCTTATGGCCTGAATCCCAAACGGACGCATACACAAACAGCTACGCACCCCACGGATACGTCGGAGTTCTGTTTATACTACTTTTTGGAGTAGCCTACGCTTGGAATACATATTCCACACATGCACAGATGTTTTCCATAGCTTGTTTTAGCATAAAGGAAGCGTGGACAAGTCTGCGCGGTCACAAAAAATTTGGTACACGGACATCCGCACATCCTACACGTACTGTACGTACACCCTCTGTTGACGAAATCACGCAGACCCTCGTGTACGGTCGCCGGGAGAGCTCAACGGACTGCAACTTAAGAATGCACATGCAAATATACAAAACACTAGCAAATTAAGAAAACATCTTCATCAATTTGACAACACGTGCGCTGCAAAGCTGCAGCGCGTTGAGCTCTCTTGGCCACCGTACTCGTGCACTCAAAGTAATAAAGTTTCTGCTCTAATGTTGCTAGGCTACTATAAACAGACTTGAAGTCTGATTATCTTTTTAAAGTTATTCAGCCCTAGTGTTTACTTAGCGCAATGTAATTAACTGATGGCTTGTGTAACGTTTTTTGGAGGATATAAATTCCCTATGAGTGAAGAGTGAGTTGAATTCGTCTCCAGGCCTCTTTACTGCAAAAACATACCAGGCATCGAACGATCTGTCAAGCTGAATTGCCAGTCTTGCCAGTCCAGAATTGTCTATTCACCACTCTAATAGTGTTTCCCGCACTGCTGCCCAGAGTTGGGGCTTAGTTAATTGGTTGGCATCAGGGAATTCTGGGCTCGGGTCAAGGTAAAACTCAAACTGACGGGGCAACTGACTTTGCCAGAGCAGCGAAGATGAGGACCACAAACATACAAAAAGACAGCCAGAAAAATGCTGTCAGAGAAGATCAATCTTACCATTTCAAAAGAGAGAATGCGACTGAAGGCACGCTGCACAAATGTGGGATTCATGTTCTGCTAAAGTATTTTATGTTCCACTGTTACAAGAGAAAAGGTTCTCTAATAAAAACATCTGTGCGAGCATTGGCATCGGAATCCCAGAACAGACAAACCAGAGTGTGCCAATTCTCTCAGAGTAAATCTTTGAAGGGCGGTTGTCTAATTTAAGCGAGCAATGAGAGTTCAAGTAGATGCAAAGATTACATTCACACATTCACAGCTGGTCACACTCCGCTAATAGCAATAAGGGTTAAAGGACTTACAGGACACAGCAGTGTCACTGAGGTTGAGAAAACATTAATCATGGTCTATCCGGTGCCAACAGGTCATAATCCCTCCTTCTGGGGTCAAAACATTAACATACCAAACACTTGGCTTATAATTAGAACTTTCACATTTTTTGCCACGCTCTGATGGTAAATACGGAACCTGAAAACAATGTTTTAGTTCCGAGAATTAGCCCCACTCTGCTGCTGTCAGCATCACATGACCCCTCTTCAAATGCTGGAATGCTGAGCGGTCAAAAGGCAGACAGGAAAACCATATTTCTCACTTTATTATCCTGTGTGAGGTTGTTTTTGCAGTGAATTGCCAAACCTAAACTTCCCTCCCCTGTTCATCCATGTGTGAGCTATTTAAAGCACTTCATCTTTCTCCTGTTCCCTCTGTCTCTTGTTTTCTCTCTGCTCTCTCTCTCTCAGTCTTCTCTCTATCCCCTAACCTTGCTGTCTGTGTCTTTCTATAAAAGGAAAACTATGCCAGTTAGACAGGGGAGCTCAAACAGCTAGACAGAAGCTGCCTGAGGGAGGCAAGATATTCCTTCGTTGGAATCATACTCGATCAAGTCTACTTTGCAGAGGAGGAAATATTTTCTCACCTTATTCACATATGAAAAACTTTAGAAAACAGTTTGTAAGACTAGCATAGATGCATGCAGGCATTTTATAGTCTTAAGTCTGTCAAAGTTGACATTGTTTCACTGACGAACAACTGAAATATAACCTTTGAGGACAGGATTTGTTTGGGGAATTCTTTTTAAAAATAATTGTTAATTTAATTGTTTGTTTGTTTTCTGAAATTTTATGTAAAAAAAAAGAAAAAAAGATGAAATACAAGGGCCAATTATCATATCAGCGATAAGAAATTTGAACTTTCATTGTCTGTGTATAACTGCTGAAAATATTACAAATATTGCAAACTATATAGATGATTAAAATTCCAGCCTCTGACTCGAGATACGGGTTACAGTGCTCTTTGCGTTCCTGGGAAAATGACACTAAAATGTCGGTTGCAGCAGAACAGCATGCTGTTTTTCTCCACCATCACACACATGTAAGCGTTCACAGAAGCACAGCCACACAAAGAAATCCCTACCTCCATCCTCAGCCTCCAGAATTCCCTGGAGGTATTTGAAGGAGCCAGACTGTTTGGGTTCAGCGACAGGCTCCACGTAGTCCTGCAGCATCTTGTAGACGTCTGACTGCGTATCGAAACCATTACGGCCCACAGGGGAGTGCATGGGAGGCTCTGGGCTGAAGGAGACAAGGGGGCGGGATATGGAATAATTGCAATATTATCTGATTAATGATGACTAGATGACAGGTGACAAAAAACATAAATGATCCGAGGTTCTGACTCGTGGAAACAAGTAAATGTGCTAACATTGGGGTTGTTTGGTTTTGTCCTTTGTGTGTATCACATATGGCCACTGTATTTTTTTTCTTTTCTCAGGCGGTGTCACGTTTGATGAAGGGCAGTGTGAAAGGAGCTGAGTAGCCTAAACAGCAAGATAAAAGAACAGACGACAGTTGCCAGACTGCGGAGGGTAGAAAATAAAACTGAAGAAAGCAGCTGAAGAACATTTTTGTGTGTAAGCAGACAATGAAGAGCACATCTCACACCCTTTTCTTTTTCCAGACAGCAGAGATGGACGAGCAAAGGGCAAAACAGAGGTGCTCTACACTCGATGTGATTCCAGAGGCATGAAATCTTAACAACAACAGCTCTGCGCTGTGGTTATTCATGTTCATCCATCCATCAAGTTATTCCTGAACCTAACAGGATGGATCATTCATTTGATACATTCAAACCTCTGGGAGATGAGCGGGGCTGCTGACGGATGTGTTTGAATCCGCACTTTACTGCATGTTTGTCTCCAGACTCTTGGAGGGGAGTCTGAAGGAAGCGCTTCACTGCAGCCTGAGTGTGTGTGTGTGTGTGTGTATGTGTGTGTGTGCGAGAGAGAAAGCCTGAGCGAGTGAAGGTGAGACTGAGTGAGAGACAGAAAGAACGACTGGAGATAACAGTTAAATTGTGCAATAAATGAGTTGGACAAAGGGACAGGAAATGAGCAGTGTTAAGCTGGTGTTTAACTGTGTAACTGTATCTGTGTGGTGTGTGGGCCTCGCCAGGATTAACAGGCCAGTCCTGGGGACCCCTGGGAGTGCTGGAGAGGATGTTCAACACACGGTTGAGGGGATGCACAACAACAAATGGCTTTTCCAGTCCAGTCCAGTCTGGCCATCTGTGCAGGTGTGTCAAGAGACATCCAAAGTGTTTTTCTGTGTCTGTTTTTTCATCTATGACGGTATCTTCACTGAAGTCAGCACATAAACACACGGAGTATCCAAATATACTGTACATGTCCTGTACGTTAACATAAAATCTCACCCGGTGAAGCTTTAACAGGCTTAATGGATTTTAGAAGCAGTCACTCAAGTCTCACTACTTTGTCTTTGTGTGATTTATTTTCACAAAATTGGTGGTTAGTGTCTCTGGCTCCAGGAAAAATCGTGGAGAGATAAGATGATATGTGCCAACAGTTTCTACTGTTCTATTAATGTTTGTAACAATCAACATAAACACAGATACATTTCCAGATTTTATTTTGGGGGCTTTACATTATGGACTAATGCACTTATCCCTTAAAAACAGTTTTTTTGTTTTGTTTTTGATCACCTCACCTATGTGTGGCGCTGATGCTGAGGCCTCCCATCTTGCTTGGCAGAGATCTGTCTCCATTGCTGCCATTGTGAGCATAAAGTCCTGCAGGGTTGTTGTACTGAGCGTGCCCGGTTCCATTCCCGTACCCATAGCTGTGGCCGTTGTTGGGTTTGGAGTGTCCGTTATTCAGGTGAGTGGGCTGCGGAGCCTGTGGGGACTGGGGCTCAGGAGTGTATGAAGGTTTACGGCTGTAGCTGCCATATCCGCTGGTGATCGGACGGAAATTCTAAAAATAAGAAAAACAAAACATGGACACTTTTAAGAAAACTGAAAGAAGTCAAAATAAAGATGTTTTTTAGTATGGAACTTCTGCAAAAGCATACAAACATGGGTGTAATGGTAAAAGAGAAAGGGCATGTTACATCAAAGAGAGAATTACTAATGCTAGGAGGAAGAAAAGAAAGGGTAATGGGCCTATTACAGAATGCCCCATTATGTTTTGGTCCGGGAAATGAGCGTAAAAAGGAGAGGGGAACGAGAAAAGAAGCCCACTGGTGCCCTGAAATGTGGTTGTTCCCAAATGAGGATTGAGAGAAAAGCTTTTTCCATTTCTTTACTCCTTTTCCCTCTTTAATAGTAAGGCTTGCATTAGATCTCCTGCAGATGTTTCGGTCAAAATAAATAAACTTTGGGGTGTATAAATATTGTGAAAAAAAGGTTTTTTTCCCCTGGATGCTGCTTCTCCTATGGATCGAGGAGTTTATAGAAGCTGACAGAGCTGAGACACTGTGAAAGATTCAATTATTATCTTCTTGACGTGTTTTAGCAGACTTTCTAGATTCTTGCCACATAGTTGCTCTCTGGATCTGTTTGGAAGGATCTGCCAGACTAATGCAGGACAGATGCACAGACACCTACGCTTACACCACTGTATACTCAGCGAGGGTGTTTATGCTGAGGTCAACACCCACAGCTCCACAGTGACATCACCGAGTCGCTCAGTGTTTACCTATCAGCACACTCCAGAGATAACGCTCACTGCCAGCCAGGCTCGTCCGTCTCACAGACTGAACTCCAGAGATAAAGTTGTATTGCACAGCTTGCGATGATGTCATCACCTCTGATAGCGTTATAGTGCTTTGAATTTGAATTTCAGATAGCCAGCACTTTTGAATGACTAAACGGAGCTGCACATTATCATAACTTCAGACTCTAAACATTTCAGCTGAAATGAAGTGACTTGTTTACACGTTAAGCAATTGCAGTAGGATGGGAGACAGTCAGACTGCTGTAACTATGAGCCACTGGAATGAGTGTGTGAGCATGTGGTGACGTTCTGTGTTGCTGTGTGTGTGTGTGTTTTGGGGCAGGTTAAAGTGCCTTAGCCACAGGAGGTGGAGGCTCACAGCTTCTCCAGACAGGACCCCTGTCATTTCAACAGATGGGTGTGCTGGATGTCATCCTGTCCTCGGCCCTCAACTGGACCACACATGCACCGACACAAACACACACACTTCTTTAATCAGCACTTCTAAGAGACCTCCTCTTCTTTTGAACTTGGAAACGCGCTCTGTCATTGTCCTGCCTCCCGCAGTTAAGAAAGATGCGATGACAGTGAAGAAATTCAAAACCACCTCTTCTTGCTCTGGCCCAAAACCTCGGACGGTAAAAGATGGATATTCGGAGAAGTGGTCAGGGGAGTCAGCGCTCAATGCAGCTTCTCCCCGGAAAGCCAAACACTGGTTGGGCAGGATGTCAGAAACACCCAAGCTCTCTGAGGCTCCTTCTCCAAGTAAGCCAAACACCAGAAGCCTGGTTCTTACCACAGGGCCACAGAGGCCAAACGAGATTTTGCTTGTTACCTTAAGCCCTATTTTCAATTTCACTCAACATCTACATTTTGGGAATATGAAAGGAATAATGACATCGGATCGCTATGATGTTGATGATGATATTACCATATTTACATGGATACTTCTATGGATGGATGGATTTTAATTTCAGGAGGGATGTTTTACCCCCCGCTTTCTTTTAAGTGCCCGTTTCAACCTGTAGCTAGGCCCATATTTTATTTCACCGCTTGATCAATCTCACGTCTTTCATTTCCTGAGAACATTCACCCAAAACCGGAAGGGTGAAGTTCAAATCACTGTCCCTACATGTCGTTTTAGTTTTAAGAAGAATCCATTATTCACCGTCACTACAATAACTGCATGACTGTCAGGCGTGCCAATTCATGCCTGTGTTCAGAGAATAAAGGAAGCAAGTGTATTATGTTACACACTCCTGCAGTGGCATGTCAGCAGCGACATTTATGACTCCTAATCTGTACAAACATGACAGGAAAAGGACAGGTGCAAACTCTATATGGTGATACCGTATATTTAAAGACAGATAAAGGACAAAAACAAACAAAAAAAAAACAACATTCAATTTTGTTTTATTGACTGGAGGGTAAATTGCCCAGAAGAGGAAATCAAGTCAATTTTATTTACAGAGCCTAAAATCGTTAATTTGTCAACGATGGGCTCAACAAAATGAGCAAAACATGACACCGTAAATCCTTGCCTTGATTCAAACAAGGGAAAACTGCACAGAAAAAACAAACTCTTTAACAGGAAAAAGGGGAGATAAAGCAACAGAGGATGGCATTTTGAGATGGATTTGATTCTATGTGGGTGCAAACCTTGAGATGGTACTCTGATCATTTAGTTGATTCAAAGGAGCATTCACAGTGGAGCTCAACTGGTTTAACACATCAAAGCCTGTTTACAGGCCTTGGGGAGTACTGCTACATATGTGGAAAAAAAAGCTGTATAAAGGTTTTTAGTGGCCCCAGAAGGAGCTGTGTGAAGTCTCGTAAACTGTTTCAAGTGATGTCACTTGAGTCGGTTGGAGTTGAAGTCTTCATGTTTGAAAATGAAGAAATCTGGAGGGGTCAAGTTAGAAACATAGGTGATCTGACCAGACCTCTGCAGGTTCAGCAGATTTAAGAAACATGACCAGCATAACACTGAATCTCTGACCAAGCTGTCGGCAGTCAGAGATGCATGGTGGTTAATGTAAGCACTAGGTTTTGAAGAGACATTAAAAGTATCATATTAACATCAAAATCTACTTTACGAATAGCTCTTTTCAGAATAATATATATTATATTATTATTATATTATCCTGAAAAGATTATACTGATTGACGTATTAATATGCGAGTATCACTTTAATCTTGCAGCTGATAAAAAAGGAGCTACGCTTCATATAGTGCTGGGTCTTGATAGATCAAGATTCAAGATATATCATAATGTATTTGTTGATGACAGCATCAAAAATGTGAATAGGTAAAGTAATTAAAGCTGTCAAATAAATATAGTGGAGAACAAATGCAGGATAAAGTAGCATAAAGTGGAATTAAGTGTGCGGTGCATTACTAGAGTATATGTACTCCGGTTGCTTCACATCACAATCAAATTTAATCTGATAACACTTTGTGATATTGATAATCGTTTAAAAAATATATGTTTTTTGCACAAATGATCAACAATCAGACAGAAATAAATAACTGCTATGATAAATTCCTTCATCCCCCTCTCCCAGTTTAGTTCTTTAACCTGCAAAGGCATGCAGTCCTTTAAAAAACCATATGTTTCATTATTTCACTGTTGTCAGAAGCAGGTACATGTTCACCCATTTTCACCCTCACACTCTTTACTGACATGGTGTGACTCCTTCTGTTTCAGCTGAGACTGAAGCCTTCCCCATAACACTCTTCCCTCTCTGACCATGCATGTCTGTTGCACCGATATGTACTTTGGGTGCATGGCAGATTTATAAGGCATCGCATCTGGTGGTTGCCTTATAAAAATGCCAGTTTGGTAACATTCAGGACCTGTGAGTGCTTTCAAGTTGTTCTGAAGGTATGGTGGCTTTGTTTCTTTTTATTACAACAATCAGCTGTAAGCAAACTGTCTCATTCTAAAAGTTTTATACTATCTTTCGACGTATGTAGTATAGGTTTAATGGAGATTTTGTCAAAAGGTGACAGTCACAGTAATCTGGTGAATGCTTTATCGCCCCGATTCCCTTGGTCGTCTTATCTTGTTTTCCCGATGTAGTTCAAACAATAAATAGTTTAAAAGTTAATATGATCAGCTTCAGACTATCTCAAACATATCACATAACAAGACTGTTGAAAAAGGCCATCTGTGAGATCATATATTTCCTAATTTCTCTCTCTTGGCTAATCTTTCATTTTCTCCTAAATCTTGACAGCATTTCCCCTGGCTCAGAGGAGGAGAAACTTCAAAATTGGAAATAAGACAGAAAGAAGGAAAAAGAGAACCAAAAGCTGTCACTATTTTTTTTTTTATTAGAACCAGCATTGGCCATCAATTCAGGCTGCCATCTGATTTCAATGACCTGTTTTACAAATGGTAACCAAGCATGGTTAATGGTTGAGGATGACTGGCCATGTATTCGTGAATGTGCATGCCAAGGAAGAAAAGACACAAAGAAAGAGGAAAAAAAGGGAGAAAAGAAAGGAAAGATAGTTTGCATGCATGTGCACTTAACTCTGTTTAAGCCCTTACTTTGCCATGTTTAACTGAGGTGCATTCGGCCAGGAGGAACCAAGTTCCTCGATTCATCAACCTCACTAAAAGTTACCCTGATTAATAAAAGGGCTTGAACAGGAGAAGACTGCAGTTTCAGCTCTGGTACCTCGGTCCACAGCCACACTTTGGTCAGACAGGGGTTGACAGAAGAGAGGAGGAGGGGTTGAGGAGGGGAAAAGATGGAGGACATTAATTGAAATCATATGCCTGTCTTTAACTAAGGACTGGGACCTCAGCCTTGCCTGCCTCACACAAATTCATGATAACACACACACACACACACACACACACACACACACACACACACACACACACACACACACACACACACACAC
>JBBPCS010004480.1:0-11284 GCA_037974645.1 Hollardia meadi | reverse complement strand
GAGTGCGTGCGTGAGTGCGTGCGTGCGTGCGTGAGTGTGTGTGTGTGTGAAGACATCTGCCCTACATACTTGTCAGCTACATGTGTGTCTTGCTGTACCTTGGACAGGGGCAGTTTGCTGGGTAACTTCACACCTTCTTCAGCCAGAAGCTTCTTCTCATCCTCATTAAGTACAAGCTCCTGCAGAGAATGCTGGGGGATTTGCTGCGCCTGTCAACCAGATGGACAGAATATTCCAGTTAAAGTGACTCACTGGTTATCCCAAAGAAGGCACTGGAGTGGACCAGTTCATAAAAATTCTGTATATTTGGTGGAAAGGCTGCTCTCTTGCTCTCAGAGTAAGGCACAAAATGTTTTTTTAGAAGCAGAGGGCCACACAGTTACCTCAGTCTTTCCAAAATGTCATTCTTTCACAGAAATATTCAACTCTTTGTCCTTACTGTCTGTCCCAGGTTGGATAGCAGAAGGTCCTTTACTGTGAGAGTCTGAGTAGACGACAGAGGGGAGGTTTGGGTCTTAGTGAGATAGTACGCAATACCAAACTGCTCTTGGAGGTCACAGGACTCCCAGCCTGCAGAATGAACCAGTAAAACAGCAGGCAATGATTCGCAAAATCGCCTCCAAGTGCCATTCAAACAAAACACAAAAAATTATTTTGACCTTTGTGACTGCTGCACCCTGCTGTTCTTTAGAGGAAAAAAAACCGAAACGCATATAAGTCCAAAGTAATTTTATCCATTATTTTAAAAAAGGGACTGTTATTCAAAAGCTGCGCATAAAAAAATACAATTTCCTTACACAATGAATAACATGTGCACAACCTTTTATCCTTCACAAACACTCACAAATGGGGAAATAAAATTATTTGCTCTTTGAAAGGGCCCTTAACTGTCACAAGGCTCAGTCAGTAGATCTCATTATTCTGCAACAGAAAGAACAAATGAATAAATCTAATACCAAGGTCTACGTTTTAAACCTTCAGTTGCGCTGCTTCACCTCGAGTTTGTGGTGATATTTGTGCTCACTATTGAAACAATCTACTGTTATACAGCTCGATCTGTAGCTGCAAGTTTCACAGATGTATCTTGCCAGTATAAGATGTCCATTCTGCATCATAATTTTACTTTTTACTTTAAATCCTGTCTTACCAAGGTCTATGGAAACATATGGTGTTTTTTCATTCAGTGGCGGCTGATACTCCAGAGGTGGAGGCTGATGGAAAGACTGTGTGTCAAAGGCTGGAAAAGCCGTGCAGGAGGGCGGGTGAAGGCTCTCTGTGGGATCTGTCAGGGGGTCCTCGTTGATGCCACTGTCAGTGGTGCAGGGAGACCAGAGGGGGGACGCTGTAGCCGAGGAGTCACTCTCACCTAACAGGGCATCCAGGAAGTCATCAGTAGTGCTTCCCTCAGGGCTCAGGGTCTGTAGGGAAGGATGGAACACAAACATCATTCCCGTCTTCTAATCAGATAATAATAGTCCCACACATGAGAACTGACAAGAACATAAACATTTGCTCATCGTTGTCAGTCATGGTTTCAGCTATACAGGAGAACACAGTGAAACTGTAAATGAGCTCCGATATCTCCTAAGATTCAGCTCAATAACACAACCCATGTCGAGATCACATTCAGAAGTCAGATTTTCTTTTTTCTGACAAGATTCATTGAATTCGTAGTAACTCTGCCCAGGAACAAACTGTGCCGAATGATCACCACACTCACGTCATGGATTGTGGTCCACGGTTGGTTTCTGTGGCAACACATGTTTTCATTTGCGCTGCAGAGCAGGAGGTCAGCGAGGTCCACTCTGCAATGCACCTGAAACGAAGAACTAATCTGAGTGATGGGTTTTAAAGTCAAGGTGCTCCTCAGTTTCTCAGAGGAAAAAGCTGCATTAGACCAATATCTTCAGTTGGGGTGTTATGACCTCAGGTTGCTCAGCCCCGCACTTGACAAAAACATCTTAAATTGATGGTAATGCTCTTTGAAACTGTTATTTTCCTTCATACACACAAATTAATAGTTTCACCCAGTGATCCCACTACCAATGTGTCTTACCTTGTCTGTAGTCAGGGTCATAATTCCAATTTAAAAGAAGCAGCTGATGAAATTACAGTGAAACTATCCAGCAGGAATAAAAACACACAGCCAGATCAATAAATGTCCTCTCTGCGTCTTCGACGTCTGGTAGGAATTGCCTGAGTCTGTTGCAAGGGACAAAGTTGATATGCCATATCACACCGCTGCATTCCCCCAAACCCAGCTGATCACCGTCCAATCCAGTGTTTAGCAGACAACTGACACAGCCAATCAGCAAAGAAAGGAAGTCTCTCAGATTAATTACTCAAAGTTGCTCACAGATAGCCCAGAGTGACCTTTGATGTCATCATGATAAATCAGGATTGACTCCCTGTGTGGTTTCACATTCATTTTTAGTTGGACGGGTTTTGATTTAGAGCTCTTTTTTTAATGCTGTCAAAGGCAGAAGGTCAAGAGATTCAGGCTTTTAACGTCATCTCTCAGAAGAAAGCTCAAGTTTATTGGAATTGACTTTTTGCCTGATCCATTACTCACAATGATGCAAACAAAAAATCACTGCTCCTTCCTCCACTCTTCAGTTCACTTATGTTACAGTATATGGCAGCATGGCTATACAGAGTGTAATGTTGGGTTGTTTGGTTCACCACTTACAGTACATATAGAGTATCTCTCAACAACTATTAGACAGATTGTCATTAAAGTTTGATACAGACATTCATGGTCCTCAGAGGATGAACCCTACTTCCTTGATCCCCAACAACAGTTAGATGAGTGTCATTAAATCTAATACTGTCACAATCCGCTCTCACTCAGACCTGCTACCTGGTAAATTTCCTCTCACCTCACCTCTGCTCCACTTTACCTGCCAGCCACGCCCACATCATCAAGCAATACTACTCACCTGGTCTCTCAGCTGCTCCGGATCTGCAATCAGTCTGCCCATATGAACTCCTGCTTCACACTCACTCTCTGCCAGATTGTTCTTAGCCTCCATGCAAGACTCTCCAGCGATTATTCCCTGACTGATTTCCCGCTGCCGACTCTGCCTGTCCCTGACTCTCTCGTCTCGTCTCCACCCTGGAAAACTCAACAGTCTTCTGTCCCCGACCACGAAAACTGCCTCCGTCCTTCCTGGTTTCTATTTGCCTGTTCCTGTGGCTGTTTGGTCTTCCCCTGCCTCATCTACACAGTGTGAGTTTCAAGAACGATTTACCAGTGAGATAGATAACTCCAGAGACAACCACGTCCTTATCGTCTCTGTCATCACCGGAGTTTCCGGGTTTCTGAATCAACGCCTGACTGCTAAGACTGAAAGGACTGTTGTTAATAAAAATCATTACCGATCAAATCTGTGGTGTGTTGTGCTGCAATTGGGTCCCACCATACCCCGTTACAGTCCATATGTACGTCCCATTCTTGCGAATGCGATATCTCAGAAACACTCAAATTTGGCACAAACATTCACTTGGACTTGAGTAGATTTTCTGGGCAGAGGTCAAAGGTCAAGGAGGGAATTTCTTCAAATGTCGATTTGGATAAAAGGATGAACTGATTAGTATTTGGTGGTTAAAGGTCAAGGTCACTGTGACCTATGAAGCAAATCTTTAGTCATATCTCAAGAATTCATACGCTAATAATGACCAAATGTATGACTGTGCTGATTTTATAGAGCTGGGTTGAACATGTGTGTGAAGAAGCCATGTTTCAGAATTTAGAGCTTCTTTGCAGCAGCATCCATATTTGAAGCATTGTAGTTCACCACAAGCTCATTGATTTTGCTGATATTGAGCTTCAGGTAACACCTGACACATAATGTTACAATGTTTACGCTGAAAGAAGATACATTAGATTTCATTTTAATGTTTCTATCTGTAAATATTTTTCTTGGTTAAAACAGATCTACCATTACAACAGAGATCCACAACTGTAATTTATGACACTTGATGATGAGAGCAGCTGTGATGATTGTTGATGAGGTAGACAGAGGACAAGTGGCTGTTTGCAGTTTTTCTTTGAGACGGCACTAGACTGTGACAGTCTTTCACCACCGATTTTACATAAGAGCACAGCAGAGTGTTACAATTTTTTTCTGACGTTCTACTTCAGTTGGTAACTGTGCAAGAAACAAGTCAGACTAAACATGGCTCAAGCAATTGCTCTGCCTCTTTCAGTTCACATAAGTGCTGAAGCATGTTGATTTGCATGGGA
The DNA here is from genome assembly GCA_037974645.1 of Hollardia meadi. NCBI lineage: Eukaryota > Metazoa > Chordata > Actinopteri > Tetraodontiformes > Triacanthodidae > Hollardia > Hollardia meadi. The sequence goes on along the minus strand of JBBPCS010004480.1, from coordinate 7,038 downwards.
AGCAAATAAACACTGACTGACAAACATACACACACACACACGGTAGCTGTATTCCAGATGTGAGTAGTGTGTGTGTTCTGTGCCGCCCTGATCTAGTTGTTGATCTCCTCTGGAGTCTGAGAGGCGCGGTCATTATAGACGAACAGGAAGAGGACCATCATAAATGTAGAGATGAAACACACACACACACTTGGCTGTGACTCCAGTCCCAAGGTTCTCTCGCTAGCAGTGAGCTCATTAAAATGTGCGAGGCGACCCCTGTCGTCTTCATGCTCTCTCATCTCTTCATTTCTTCCTCTCTGAATTCTTTCCCAGTCTTCCTTTTCTTCCTTCCATCCAAAATATCACTCTCGCTCTCCATCTGTTATTTTTACTTGGCTTCACTTTTTTCCTCATGTCAGTTTCAACTTATCGATTTTGGGACTCGATCACACTGTCAACGCAGTTGAAAATACTGTTGGGCTTGTACAACTGATGTACTGTGTATGTGTGTGTGTTTGGGGGAGGGTGGCTTTCCTTTATGAATGGTTGCTGGGTAGAACAGGAGGCGTGAGGGAGGAATTTGTTAATTATGAATGGAGCACTTCTCTCTGGATGTGAATAACACAGTGAAGGTGTGTGTGTGTGCGCGTGCGTTCAGCATTTGTGAATGTGTATGTAGTGACATATGTGAGTACCTGCCTTATGATTGTTTTATTCAGAGGGTTGCTGATTTGAATGTGCAGACTGGCTGGTGAGGGCATGAGTTATAATTACAAGTAACACCAATTATCATTGAGCAAGGCATTCCAGGTTGATAAGAGTCAGACAAAATCCCACAGAGCTTCATGCAACATAATGTAGGAGAATATTATCCACAGACTGCATGTAAGCTTTGTGTCTCGATGAACTACCTGGTAAATAATGCGTGCTTGATATTAGTTGTGTTTTGATGTAAAATACAAGGCTGGTGTAGTGTTATCCTTGTATGGCATAGACTAACCCTAAACAAATCGTTAAAAGCAGATGTTAGCCAGTAGTGGCAGAACAGGTTTGTCTGGTGATATTCAAATGTAACTGGTCATAAGCCTATGTTGCAGCTATCAAGGCACAGGGCACGGGCGCGCCGCTTCAGTGACGTCATGTCACACACACTAAATTTATCAATGAACTGATTAGCTGGGGGGTGGGGTTATAAATACCATCACTTTTTGAACTCAGATGAGATCTGTCAGTAGTGAGAAAATAAATGAACACGAAAGAGTAATCCTGATTCTGACTTCATTGAAACAAAAGATGTCTTGCAAAAGCCTATATCAATACCATTTACTTAAACCCTGTATCCCGAGCATGTTGAACTTCATGTAGGAAGCTGGAGTTTCATTTCTGTCATAGACACAAAATTAAGATTTATAACCCAGTCATTCCCAAACCTTATCCGAGTGTTTTAGTTGCCTAACTCTAATGGTGATACAGAAAGAAATTGGTTCCAAGATGAAACTGCTCACAACAAAATCTGTGGATTATCTTCAGTAACCTAGTCATGATATGAGGAAAGAGGCATTTGCTGCTTGATGATGTGACAGTGTAGATGTTGCAACTCTATCTCCTAGAAATTGCATTTATTCAATATATTGCTTTTTTTTTCTTAAAGTCCAGTTTTGGAATTAAATTACTTTGCTTGTAATTTTAACATTGTAACACAACTGAAGGGTATATAAAGAATGTTGGCATTTAAAAAAAAAGAGCTGCTTGATTCCTTTCTTCAACTGTGTGATCACTGTACATGTCTGGTGTAGCAGAAAAAGTTACATATCATATTCATTCTGGATCTAATCATTTTGGAAAACACTGCATTTTTCAGTTTTGGATGAAAATATTATTCTGGTGCGCAATATCGTCCTTCCTCCCTCTGCAGTCCCTGCATTTTCTTGTGTAAGCCTGTCTAAGCCCTTATGATAAACAGTGTCTCTCGAGGAAATCCCATGTGACTGCTCTTTAACCTGAATATTTCAGTGTGTGCGTTTCAGTGGCAGCAGTGATTACGGTATTCTCTAGGCACCGTACACTGTATAAGCCTTACCTTTGCTGGAAAAGTCTTTAAGTACATAGCATGAGAGTGAAGCTTTAATCACATCTTCTTGTTGGCTCTCCACCTGTACAGCGGCGACAGCAGCTCTTAGAACCTTGTTTGGAAGTCAGCAGTGTCTGCCATCAGTTAAACTGACTTTAACTCTGGGGTCAAGTTTTTCCACATGGACCTACTCTTACTTAAAATAGACTTGTGTTTACAGTTGCAGGTTAGCTGCTCACGAAACTGGGTCTCTGAGCGGTTCGCTCTCACACAAATGCACACTGACGAGACACTGCTTTATTTGGAGGCAGCAGTAATGTGTAGAGTATCTACGAGAGGCAAATCAGTGTCCTGTGTAAATACTGGCTGAATGTAAAAGGATACAAAAGGTTGGCAACTGTCCATCTGTTTGAAGAAAACCACTCTTTACTTCACACAGCACTCTAATAGCTGTACTATAAATATTGATCACAGCTTTGTTTGGTTTCTGTGGAACAAATTAAAGGGCCTTCTGGGATAAATGTGCAGTGAGACACTTTGGTAGTATCTGTATGTGTCTGATGTCTGTGTGTTTGTTTCACCATATGAACCTGGCTGTTTTTTGGTTCCAGGGGCAACCAGAGACATCGGTTCAGCGCTGACCAGGATGTGCATGAGGCATCGCAGCATTGAGGCCAAACTTCGCCAGTTCACCAAGTAAGATGCATGTCCTTCTGTGACCTTCTTCCTTTCCTTCCTTTGTTGACCTTACACTGTGACCGATCAGGTTTTTTTAGCAATCAAATCGTGTGTTTTCATCTAAAGGCTTATGATGGGACAAATGCTTGGTGAGGTTGTAAGCTGCATGTATTCCATTAGGAGCGTTGTCTATGTCTGAATATATTTAAATGACGGTGAATTAATACAAAGATTGGCATGCAACACAGACCACCCTGGGAACCTCACCAAGAGTCTGTTTTCAGCCATTGTTTGCCTTTCCCTTCAACCTCCATACTCTCTAATGACTTAACCGCAGCAAAAGCTATTACTTAATGGTGATGATAATAATGAAGATGATGATGATCTATGACCATGGTAATGACAGGAGTCCCTTTGAAGTCAGTCTAAAAGCCCTTGTGTGTCTTTGTATCTGTGCACATAGTAAAATAATTCTACATTTATGCGTGTGTATTTGTATCACATGTCTACAGTATGCAGTATACAGTATGTGTGGTTAGCGAGGGGGAAGTGTTCCAGATACTAAAATTATGAAATGGAACGACACGTGGGAGGAATTTATATAATAATGATCTCATTCTGGAAATTTACTGTAGCTTCTCATTTTCTGTAGAGCTTGGTGGTCAGAAGATGAGTCGCCACTGTTTACACTAAGGCAGCCTCTTGTCAAGTCGCCACAAAATTAAAATATGAGTCTTCGGATTGATTTTGAATGAAACAAAACAGTTAGTGGCATTGTGTATGGATTGTACTCCCAAACGGACGAGTACACGGACAGCTGTCGACACCACCGGCGCGTAGTAGTTCTGTGTACACTGTAGTCCACTTGACGGACCTGTTCCACACATGCACAGGCACATTTCATATGCTTATTATAGCACATTGACTGTATAAAATATGGATGGAGTCTGAAAAGTGAAGCCACTGTGGATGTGGCTTAAACCTACATTCTTCCTGATGGTCAGCAGGGGGCGACTCCAAGTGTAATTGTATTTGATTGTATTTTATGAGAAAATGATCCTACTTTTCACTTGATTTATTACCTTAGTAAACAGTTCCTTAATCTGTCTATGGTGTCAGTTGCTAGTTTCAAGTCTTCTTCAATACAGCATGATGTTCATTTTGGAAATTAGGGTTCCATTTAGAGTAAAATTATTGAAAAGCAGGGTATGCTTTTTTTTAGAGCGTGTCACTACTACAGCATGTTCTCAGTCCGGTCTAATCAGACTAAAGGTGTCACAGTGCGTATCCTCTCCCGCTCCCTCTTGTCCAAATATGGTCACTTCTGGCTCCACAAAACCAATATGGTGATGGCCATAATGCTAAACTCAAGGCTTCAGAACGGTAGTCCACAAACCAATGGGTGATGTCACACTGGGTTTACACTTCCACATGGTCACAACAAATTAGAGGTATGCGAATGTCCACACAGATTCTGTATATGCGTACACCATCTGTTAACAAAATTGGCATCACAAGGACCCTTGCAGACCCTTGTGAACTTGTGGATATGGAAAGAATAATTTTGGCCTAAGCTGTCTTTTAATTTATGCATCCCTGTCTCTCCTACAGTGCTTTGATGGAGAGTCTGATCACCCCTCTCCAGGACAAGATTGAGGACTGGAAGAAGACAGCCAATCAGCTGGATAAGGATCATGCCAAAGGTAAGTTCTAGCCCCACATCCTGGGCCCATCCTAACGGTTTGTCATGGTTTGTTACACCGGGCACAGCTGCAGCTCAGGAGCAATGGGTTCCTGCAGCTCAGGAGTGTCAGTAAAATATAGCTACCACACAGTAACTTTTCCCTTTGTAATATTAGATACTACATTGTCTTTCCATTTGCCACTTTATGACATAGTGTCCAGTTACAGCTTCGACTAATAATTCTCTTAATCTGTTATTTATTTGTGAGCCCTTCATAACACAAAAACGTTACTAAACACAATGGTATCAGTAAAATGCAGCATGACCAAGAGTCAGTCAGCGGAATTTCATTTTTCCATGTGGGTTCATGGAGCGATGATGATGATGCAAGATGACCACCCAATTAAATGAGTTACGTGTCAGTCCGGCCAAAGCCTTAGTTGCAGCCATATCTGGAGCCCAAGCTGCCTGATCAAAGTTGCTGCAGCTCTGTGATCGCACAGGAACAGGGAGTGGTGGCTGCTGCAGCTCAGGCTGCAGAGAAGGCTGCAGCGTGGGTTCTGGATATGGCTGCAGTGTGGACTCCAGATATGGCTGCAACTCAGGCTTGGTGTTTAGCTGCAGTGCAGGAGCTGGAGTCGGCCAGGCCACCGACGGAGAACCAGGAGCAGGAGTCTGCCGTGCCGCCGACAGAGAACCAGGAGTAGGAGCAGGAGTCGGCCGGACTGACTCGTAACTAATTTACTGGACATTCATCTTGCACCATCATCGCTCCATGAACCCACACGGAAAAATGAAATTTCGCTGACTGACTCTTGGTAATGCTACATTTTACTGATACCATTGTGTTTAGTTACGTTTTTGTGTTTTGAAGGGCTCACAAATAAATAACAGATTAAGAGAATTATTAGTCAAAGCTGTAACTGGACACTGTATGTCATAAAGTGAAAAGTTACTGTGTGGTAGTTATGTTTTACTGACATTTTAGTATGGAACTGCTAAAATACATGCATTAGGTACACAGTCCAACACACCTTTGGTTTATCTCATTTTTACCTTTTGCTTGATCAGGTAAAATCCCCTCTCTCATGATTTGACGCATACGGTACATTACCATGGTTACTAGATGATGGGATCATAAATTGCTTGTAGATTGCTTTTTGCCACTTTATGATTAGCGGATGGATTTAATAATAGTAGACAATAGTAATTTTGAATTGAGTATTAAGGTACCCTGAGACTTATTTGTATGTATTATAATGGATTTTATTGGTTTGAAATCTACTGCAGAATACCACAAATAGAAGATATTGTTGAAGGGTGACTCTAATCACCAAGAATAAGTGTTGTCCTCTGATCAGTATAAGTCTGGATTAGTCAGCTATTGGTTACACAACTGCTCAAAGTCTTTCTATTTAAGTTAATATTGGAAATGCAACATAGTATGAGTTCACACAGAGGGCTTTACATTCCTGTTACTAAAGCATATCTGTTCATCTTGTTTCAAGAGTACAAGAGGTCACGGCACGAGATCAAGAAGAAGTCATCTGACACCATGAAACTACAGAAGAAGGCTCGTAAAGGTAACAGGCGAGCTCAGGCTCTTCTCACATTTGATTGAAAAGACAGACGATCACATTGTATAGGTCAAATAACGTTTTTCAAGGTCACTGAGACACTGATCAATTCTACTAGTGCCAGTGGGGTTTCTGTGTAGCTCATGTGCTGTAGCAGTGGATTTGGACACATTTTTACCTTTGCTATCTATGATCTCACCACTGTTGCTGGCTGTGCAAGTGAATAGTAAATCAACACTAGTAGTAATATTCCCTGGACCAAAACTGGATAATATTGGGGTATGTTTTGTTTCTGACTGGAATGCATGGTAATGGTATTACAAAACAGACTCAAAAGAATTACATTTAAAGCCAACATACTGTACACATCCAGAAAATTGACTGAGGTCAAGAACCATATACTTTATAGTCTAGTTAAAAGGAATTGTAGGTTTATTTTGCCATCTAGTGGTAGTTGTTAGTATTACAGGTATTTTCTCCTTTGTCCTCAGACACTTCACCCAGTGATGAAGCAACCAATAATTAGTGCTTTCTTTTGGAACAGCTTCCATTCAGTTGCCAGGCAGATTAATACATACATGCAAGATGTCTGTAAAGTAAATGTCAAAAATAATTTTCTTTTTTTAATATTCTGTCTTTTGTTTCATGTTATGTACTTACAATTGTTTTATATAAAACATTAACAACATATAAAATGCAATGCATACATTCAATTAAATAATTAAACAAACAACATTATTAAAAAATAAAACAAACTGACAGTGGGTGTAGTGTCCTTTGCTATAATGTTGTGTGTCTGGTGAGCCCTGTCACTGCTGATGCTTGGTGGTATTATTGTGTCTGGGTGTAGTTTTTGGTTGCAGCACTGGTATTTTGCACTAACCTGTGGCACTGTGGCTGTCTTGTGATGGCTTCCTTGGACTAACCTTAACAATGAGCTCTGCTATTTCTGCTTCCCCCCCCCCCCATCTCTCTCTCTCTGCTCCCCTTTCTCTCTTCTTATTTTGCTTCCTTTTTGCTGTCTCCCCCACTCACTGCTACCGTCT
>JBBPCS010004479.1:0-11285 GCA_037974645.1 Hollardia meadi | reverse complement strand
GCGAAAAGTTCACGTGTATCGCGGGGCTTTGCAGAGTGCAGAGCGGGGTGACAGAGCCACCGCTCGCCCGCAGACAGACCAAAATGGTCGCAATTTAGAACCCTGACGTGGGTTTTTTTTCTTTTTGTGTCTGTAAGAGGGAGAGAGTGAGAGAAGAGAAATGCCAAACCAAATCTTATGCCGGCGGCTTAACAAAATTATACGTGACAATTTGTAGTCGCGATATTCGCAATTTAGTCATTTAATACATCGCATGTACAAAATACATCGATACATAGAATATATTCGAGATATCGCCCACCCCTAGTTTGTACCAGCACAGTGAGGTTGTACCTCTGTCTCTCCGTCTTTCTTTCTTCACTTTTTCCTCAGATATTTTCTTTACCTGTGCAGAACAAATAAAGTCGTTAGTTATTACTGCTGAATGCTTTTCTTGTGCCCAGATTCGCTCCATAATAAGGATTTGTTCATCTAAATATCATCGAGTAATTTATCTTCCCCCTTGAATCAATAGGCTTTATACAAATGAATTTACACACACAAATTGATGTGTGTGCAGTTGGCTAAAGATGTAGCTCTGTGTCTTTGTCTGTCTCCATGGAGAAATGCTGACCATCGTTCCTTTCATCATAGGGAAATATGATGGTAATTTTCTCTGGAGGGATTAAGATTTTGCACATACACACATTAACTTACGCACATAATTTCATTATAAGGGATTATATATGTAGTATTCAAAAACTAAAACCTACAATAACATATAATGTGTATTATTTGGATCTAAACCTCTTTGAAAGTAATTTCTAAAGTTATTACATGACATGACAATTTAATGTTAGTTTTTACACAATGCCCAATGTGTTACAGTCAAAGGGGTTTTTGTCTTAGCATGCTTTATTTCTAATACACACAAATTATTCTCTTTCACATTCACATACAGTACTTTGAGGCTGATGAAAAAGGAGAGAATGGGTGTGATGTTGGTGTTTTCTTTCTCCTTGGGAATGGAGTGAAGGTCGAGTCACTATGGAATTCATGAGTGTGTGTGTGTGTGAGCACCAGTTGACAGGACAAATTTGCGGCTCGTTAAGAGGCTGTGGCTTTTCACACAGCAATAAAGAAGGTGTAGTGGTATGTGTGTGAGAGAGAAGAAGCATGTGAGTACACTATCTGTAAGAGAAAAACACACATGCATTGTGGGTGTGAGTGACAGTTATATACAGTGTTACTCTTTATGTCAGTGTAGTGTGTGTGTGTGTGTGTGTGTGTGTGTGTGTGCGTGCGTGCGTGCGTGCGTGCGTGCGTGCGTGCGTGCATGTGCGTGAGCCAACATCTTCGAACAAGCAGCCTTTGTAGCACATGTGACCATGTGTGTATTTGTGTGTGCATGTGACTGTGTGTAAAGGTGTGAGGTGGCTGGCCGGATGATCACCCACTGCCCAGCCCCAGTGAGGGTAACACCACACTGGTCACCCAGACACATAGACCATCAGATGCACACACACACACACACACACACACTTTGACAACTCTGAGGGGGAGTACAGTTTCTTTGAAGTTAGTTTCACAGCTAGAGGGTGATGGTGGGTGGGATAGACAGTGGTAAGGGTCTCCCTCACAGTGTTAAGGTGAAGAAACAACACTTTTCAGACACATGCAAACACACACAGTCACACTACGCTAATGCATTATCATTCTGTATTTCTGGCCTAACATCCAAACCAAAGAAATAACTTTTAGTGTATGACCCTAAGTTAGGGCACTGTTTTAAAACTATGCAATTATCTAACCATAAAACCAGACCTAGCTAGGTGTAGCCATGAATGAAAATTGTGGACTGTACAAAACATCTGCATGATTAATTTATTTTATTTTTTGTTTTCTTTACCAGATGCCAGCCTTGTGCATGTGACCTGATGGGCAGTGTGAATGGTTCATGCCACCCATACACAGGGGTTTGTGCATGTAAGCTACTGGTAACTGGAGACAACTGCGATGTCTGTCAACCAGGAGCAAGTCATTTCAACCCTGAGAACCACTTTGGCTGCAGTAAAGGTCTGCAAACGTAACAAAGGGCAATTCTACACGCACTGACTTTAAGGCTAGCTGTTTCCCCTTGTTTCCAGTCTTTGTGCTAAGCTAAGCTAAACTAACTACCTGTAGTTTCATATTTTTACAGACATATCTCCTTCCTATCTAATTCTCTGCAAGAAAGCATATGATTGTGTTGTTGGAATATTCCTTTAAACAGCAAAGATTGAGTATATTGACAAAAAAATGCAGTCTGATTTTGGGGGGCCTGCTCACTTATTGTTGATGCTAATAACACAGTCATCATGCTCAAATTTTAAACCGTCCGTCCCTTTAAAATGACATAATTTGATGTTTGGTCATAGTTTTTTTTCCCCCACTCGGTTTATGTTATTACTTATTTTATCTATTTTTGTCTCCATCTGTGCAGCACCCTCCCAGCAACCTACACCAGTTGGTTTTGCTTCAAGTTATTCTTCTATTCAACTCTCTTGGCATCCACCTGACTCCCCAAACTCAAACAGACTCAACTACACTCTCTTCAGGGATGGACAGTCAGTGCGTAGCATCCAAAGTCACTATCCTTTCAGTAAGCATACACACAAGTTTTCAAACAACGTTGGATCTCCTTCTTATTATTTCAAACACATAAAACATTGTTTTCCCTTCATTGTATCACTCCAAACTCATTTCCTACCTTACTCCTTGTTTCTTCCCCCTTTCTTAAGGCCCTGAATCTTTTGAAGACACCGGTTTGTTTCCCTACACCAACTACTCTTACTGGCTTATAACAGCTAATGTGGCTGGCGCGACAATAAGTGCATCAGCCTCATATCAAACTTTAGGCGCACCACCTGAAGCAGAACAGCTTCATTTAAACCTTGTGGGACGACCCGGTCCAACCTCTGCTAGCTTCAACTGGAGCACGCCACGAAATGACACAGGCCCAGTGGAAAGGTAAGTAAGGAGGGGAAGGTTTAGAGACAGAGTGCCCTGGACTCAGCAGTGATGCAGAGTTGGACTGCACATTAATATTCAGATTATACTGCAACATGTGGGTCTTTAAAATGAGAAACGGGTCTATCTATGGTCAAGACTATGGTTCTGACTGAAGCTGACTGCCTTAATGATCAACGTTAATCAGTCATTTACTATACACTGGCACGGTAGCTTGAGGGCTCATGTAATAAACTTACTAGAAAGAGCCAACAACAATGAATAAAGCCTTTTTTTGAACACAATTTGTTAAAAGAAAATCTGAATTTTTTATCCTTTCAAGCAAGATGAAGTGCGAATACTGACAGAAAAGTTGAACTGAGAAGGAGAGCTTCAGTTAGGTTGAGCCCATGATGTGATAATTAAAGGAGAGATACAGAAAACATCAGTTGTAGAGAGCAACCAAGTGAAGGACTTCTGGATACAGGAGGGAAGACTGGGAAAATGTATTGTTTGCTGGAAGCCCACGAGGAATCAGAGGATGTGCAGTATGCACAGTTGGTAGGGGGTTAAGCTGGAAAGGAGAATGAGAGGAAGAAGGAAAAGACATTTTATTTGTCTCAAAATCTGTTTCCCCAGGTACAATACTAGAATGTTTGGAATACAGAACATTTGATGGTAAACATACTGTAATGTGGATATAAAGGGAGTTGTGAGGATCAATAAGTGGTACGAAAGAGTAGGATACTGAGGGAGGTTAGAAAAGACAGATTTAGAAATTGGGAGAGAAATATGAAAAGTTTGAGGTGAGCACTACTTTTTATCTATATATTTTTAAGATTATTGGGGTGAATGAAGTCTAGAGGCAGACAGGAAATGTGGGAAGAGAGAGTGGGATGACCTACAACAATAACCTGGTTCCACACCTTTTAATTGCTGACAACATTTCAAACCAGGCACGTTGCAGTTTACATGGTACCTGTCTTCGCCCCTTGACCCCCACGACATCCCAGCACCAGTTTTTAACTGGAACACATTACAAAATCATGTGGTGTAGTGGAGCGACAGGGAAAGATGGAAATGTGGAGAGAACAGGAATTGATTATCACAGTTGTTGTTTTTTGTCTCCCACAGGTTTGTGTTATCCTCCACTGAGTCATCTAGTGGAGCAAAGCCAGTCATTCACCTCTCAGGCTTATCTACAGAGGCTGTAGCAAGCGGTCTAAAGCCCTTCACCCAATACACTGCAGTACTGGAGGTAGGTGGGGCAAACAGCTGCCTGCTTTATTAGTGCCTGTATCTCTTTGCAAAATATAGACATGATTCTCATTCCTAATAAAAAAGATGAATATGTGATTAACTGTATTATCAAAAAAATATAGCAAGTATACTTGAGCCATAGGTTTTTGACCAGTATAGGTTTTTATCATGTACAGCCAACAAAATGAAATTGACAGGATCCTAACCTTGTCTACAGGCATGCTCTTCTGGAGGGTGCACCTCTACGCCACAACTGTCTCTCCTGACAGCCTCTGCCCCCCCACAAAACCAGCCCCCTCCCAGAGTCACTGCAACAGGACCACACACACTGCATGCTTCCTGGGAGCCCCCCAGGCAGCCAAATGGTAGGACCCTAAACATACTCATGCTAACACGAAGGACTTGATACAGAAAAACATGCACAAACTTTACACACGTTTATTATTAAATATATACATACATAGTACAATTACAAGACATAACAAACATATAAATTATTAATATCTATGTCAGAATGAATAATAAAGTAGAGTAATCACACTTACACATTTTTAACTAACATGAAACACTTGCCTAATAGCATGGCTTTTAGGCTTGTGTCAGTATGAGAATCAGCTAACAACACTACACACACACACACACACACACACAGAAATACTCACTGAACTGGAACTGCCTTTGGTAAATCCAGAGAGCTTTGTAATGGCTCTAAGGCTCAGTGTCATACAAAGCCCTGTAACCTGGGTTACTCTCTCTGTTTGTGTCTCTTGTTTTTTTCTCCTTTCTGTTAAGCTGTCCCGTGTCATACTAAGCCTTGTTACATGGGTTTTGCTGTGTCTCCTTCCTCCACTTTCTCTGTCATCAGTTCATTACTTAAAGAATGGTTGATATTGCTCTCAACTGGACTCAAATTCAATCTAGGTCCTGGACTGTATGCCTCCAACTTTTTTGATTTGAATTTGTTTTCTGACTTGGCCAGCACCATCTTTTTTTCTCAGGTAGTCTCAACTAGAAATATTCTATCAATTTAGAAAACTTGATTTAGAAGAGTAAAATTATCCCCTTCACATTTCTTTTGCATTTTGCATGTGGTCATTGCTTATATGAAAATCAAGAGAATCTGAAGAAAAGATTGGCTGGAAAAGTTTTTTTTTAATTATTATCATTAATTAATTATATTATTATAATAATTAATTTTTAAATGCAATGCGTCTGCCAACACCAGTTTGTCTGTTTCCTAGTTAAATGCAAGTATGTACAAACACAGTCTTTGTCCTCTTGGCATTATGGCCGACACTTTCTCAATTCTGATTCGCAAATGTGGACTCTCTCCATAGTAGTATGATTGATTTTTGAAAATTATCAATACCGCTCTACATAGTATACCAATATCAGTGGTTGCTGATTGGTGGATTTTAGAGGAACAGATATATTAGCATTTCATTTTGCAACATTCAATATATTTAGTAGATAGTTAGTATTGTCAAAAGTTTAGTAAAGTCGCCAAGTATGTTAAGTAGTCGCCAAGTATTTTGGTGGCCTAAAGATAGTTTAGAGCCTTTACATGAAGATTCAAATAAACTAATGTTGTAGGAAGTGCTCTATATGCACTAAATGAATATGAGAGGGAAAAGACAGGCATGAATAAAAAGAGTGTAAGAAGTAAAGACTGACATGGATGTAAAGGGAAAGAAAATAACATAAGGGGCAGGGTAAAGAGAAGGTACACAAGGTTAAAGCCTCTTCATATTATATGATTTTATTTGTATTTTATACTTATAACAACATTTGGACACTCATCTATTCCATAGTGGGTCTGTAAGTCTCTTATTGTATTTTGGTGCTGCCTACTCTGTCCTCATTCTAACTCAGCACTGTCATTTTCCTATTATTAACAAGTGGAATAGAGCATGAGAGATTAGGACAATAGCCTGGTTTCCACCAGAGAGCTAAACAGGACTAGCTAGGACTTAGTAATTATCAGCCTGTTTTCTACTACAGGGCCAAACACTGGCCAAGGCTCTCTCATTATTTGTGCTGTTATATTTTCCTCAAAACAACTTGACTGCATAAGGAAGAAAAGTACACATTTTTGCCTCATGTACCCAATTTGGATGAGTATAAAGCACACAGTTTCTATACACACTTGATGCTTTGATTCTTTTATCGGGCTGAAGTGGCACTGGAACACTAATTCAATAAAAAGAGTTGAGCTGGTGTAAGAAAGAAAACTGCTGCAGTGTTTCCCGAACAAGTTGTGTTGCTGCAACTGTTGCTTCTGTTATTTCACTTCAGAAGTAACTGTTTAGTGAAGAGTTGTAAACATCACTACTAATTTATGTAGTGATGACAATAACTGTGGAGACATTATGTTTTTGGGCCGTACATCCGTCTATCCATCCGTCCGTCCCATTCTTGTGAACGTGATACCTCAGGAACACCTTGATGAAAATTCTTCAAATTTGGCACATGGATGAACTGATTAGATTTTGGTGGTCAAAGGTCAAGGCCACTGTGACCAAGTCTAGTCTTGTCACTAGTCATAACTCAAGAATTAACTAAATTTTAACAAAATTTCACACAAACTGTGCTGATTGTATAGATCTTCTGCCGGGTTGAACATGTGTGTAAAGAATCCATGTTTCAGAATTTAGAGCTTCATTGCAGCAACATTCCGATTTGAAGTATGTAGTCCACCACAAGCTCTTTGAGTTTGTTGATATTGAGCTTCAGGTTTGTAGTTGCACCATTTGACCAAGCTCTCTATCACACACTATATTTTTAATGTGTCTGGATGGACGTAGATAGAAACTGCAACTTGATTGGTGTACGGAGGCATACAGCCGCGAGGCAGTAATTCTAGTTTTAACTGTCTTTACAGGTGTTATCACAAGATATGAGGTCTTTCTACGCGGACCAATGGAATCACACAACCTCTCGAGTCCTACTGTTGAGAAGAAAGTGTTCTTCAGCTCCGGTTGGTTGGATCCAAGTGTTTCCCCAGAAACACAGCTTACTAACAGGAGCACAGTCTCACCCCCTGAGAGCAGTGCCATTGTAGCAGGTCTGCAGGCATTTTCCACCTATCAGATGAGAGTTGTGAGCATCAACATGGCAGGAAGTGTCACATCAGTGTGGACCACATCACGCACCATGGAGGGAGGTTTGTATAGATTGTAATCATGATTAAACTTAACTTACATGTATTGTTTTGCATCTGTTTGTATCAGATTTCAATGAAATGACCAAGTTAAACCAATTTATGATTCAAATTTCACTTTATGTGCTCATTTATTTAGTCTTTGTACCAACAGTCAAACAAAGTCAAAACACTTCATTGTCATCAGGACAAAAGTTTTTCACTATAGATAATAAATCTTTTTTTTTCCTTTCGAATGTTGTTAAAGGTAAGGTTCAACTGTCATTTTCCATGGCCATTAGGTTTAGAAGTCATGGCCTGAATCCTACTTCCTTTAATGTAAATCTGGTAAGCCATGGTTGCTCCTCGGTAGTAAAGTAGGTTGGTGAGTAAGCAGGTTAGAAGGTAGGTACATGAATCAACAAGATTACAAAATAGCTGCCTATTGCTGTAATCGATTGCAATATTACAATATTGAGCTTGATTTCTGTTCAGCTGAAATGGCTCGCAAATGCTGTGGTGTTGAAGTCAACCTGGAGGTTTCTGACCTTTCCTCAAGCAAAAGAATGCAACAATTCTGAGTAATGACCAAAATGTAATTAAGTTATCTTTTGGTCATAATCTGTCCACTGGAGAACTTTGCTGATTAATGTAATAAAAAAATAAAGTGTATGGAATAAAAAAAAAACTCTTGCATTTGTCATTGAGAATGAAGAGAAAGAAAGTAGAAAAGGAGGGAGGAAAGAAAACAGTGTATGGGGGAGGGGAAACTCATTAAGGCATTTGAATTTCAAATAGATGATATGGCTCATTAGGACTAAATGATTGCCTCCAACATCACTCTAAGCTATGTGTCTGGATAACAAGCATATGATAACACCATTTTAAACGTGGAGTGTGTGTCAATGTTTGTGCATGTACATTTGCTGTGTTAGGAAGAATATGACTGGTTATGTGTGCAAAGAAATCACATTTCACAGCATATTTCATAGCTAGATGCCATCAACAGTAGAATAAAAGAATCCTCCTCTTTAATCTGTCGTGTAATAGTGGCTCTCACAACCATAGAATTAGAGAATACTTAAATCCATTAAATCCACATAATATCCACAAATTCTCAATTTTCAATGTCTTCATTTGTAAATTTGTATTTTATTTTGAATTAACTTGCTGTGAAAGGTTAATTTGTAATGTATCAGGTGGCAGCCAGAGAACCACAAATATGAAGAAATCAACAACAGAATTTAGTTGTCTAAACATTTACATCTTAGAGATTCGTAACCTGTCAGTTTTTAGTGTCAGACACACAAAGAGATGCTTCTTTTTAGACTCATTTCAACAATCAAAAAGTGAAATTCATTGTAGAGGCTAATTAATGTCCATACTTGTGAACTGGCTTACCCTCTTTCTATTGTTATTTTGAATGTACAGATCAATATGGACATTGTACACCTGCTGTACTGAATGCAACCAAAGGTACTCTGGGAAATGTAGCAATTAGTAACTGAAGTTGAAGACGAGGCAGGTTGACATGCATGGGTGCACCAATCTGGTGATTAAAAAAAAAATAGCTCAGAAAACTTCATCACTTATTGATGACATACAGTGATGAACCTGCTCGAGGTTAAGAAATTCAAGTTCTTTTTTTCTATCACTCACTGTTCAGACCCAGAGAACATCATCGTAAATTCTAGTCAGATTTCCAGATACAGCATGTCATTCATTTATAATACATACTTATAATACATATTCATGATAATATGATGTGATATGATAAACCAAGTTTTTAGTTTTAATTTGCAAGTCATTCATTTACATTAAACTGTTATCACTGATAAAGCATAATAAGTTATCTCTAAAACAATACCACCTGTTGCCAATAGCTGGCAGCAGATGTTTTGACTGTTTTAGCTCATAACATATTTATAAATATGTATATAAAGTTGTGTTTAGTGTTTTTTATGTTCAGCAGGATATTTATGGTAGAAATCAATGTAAACTAACTTGCTAACGTACCTCCGGTTTTACCTGCTAGCCTAGCCTTGTTGCCTAAAGTCCCTCATATTTGCTAGCCTTGTGGTTCCGCTGTAGCTCATAGAAGTTAGTAGTTATTTAAAATTACAGAGTAAAGTGCTTATTTGAAGGAAATTATTTACACTCCAGTCCGTAAAAGTTGATAAAAAAATTTGTGCTAAAGGGAGCGATTAAAGTTATAGCTTAACGTAACTACATCTTTAGGGTTTGTATTAGCTAATGTAATTAATGCAAGAGAAAAAAGCATTACTGAATTTTTTTTTTTTTTTTAAAGAAAATTGTACTCTATGCATTTGTACAGTGTGAATAGTTCCACTTTCAATTAGTGGCTGCAAAGTAAACAACTTGTAAATAAATTAGTTATAGAACAATAGATACATTTGTAACAGAGAAGAGATTGTGTGCTGTGTTCAGCTGTTATTAGTTAACTGTATTCAAGGGGCTGGTTCTTCACATCACATTTTACCCCTTTTTATGTATTGGTATTTCCAAAATGTCCCAAAAAGAAATAATTTATGATTGAAATGATATAATTAATTAAAATGTTCAATGATAAGTTACAATGATTCATAATTACCTATTGGCAGATGTGTAAACAGCTCAACAAATAATTTATTTGTCATTTACAAAAAGGAATAAATAATTTTCTAGTGACCAGTTAATGATTAGCTCATCATTAACTAATGGTAAATATTCCTGTGATGTGTACATATATTTTCATGTGCATATGTGTGTGGTGATGTTTACAGTCCCAGAGTTGATTGCTCCTCCAGAAGTGTCTGCACTGTCATCAACCAGTCTCGAAGTTCAGTGGAGCTCTACTGAGGGTCAAGGCGTCATTGCCAGAGGACGAGTCACAGAATATCGGGTCAACTTGATCACGGAACAGACCAACAATCCCTATGCTCCTCCGCTTATTAGTCAGGTAAGACACATGTGCTTGTACTGAGCAAGAAAACTATAAAACCTTAAAACTTAGCCTACCTAAAGCCTTCAGGTGAGTGAAAATTGTGCCAGTTGCTGGAAGTCAAGTTAGAAAGGCTGTATTTATAGTATGGTACATGCTCTTGGATTAGCTCACCCTCGGTACAATGATGATGTTTCACCATGCTTTTCTTTTTTTCAGCAGCAGTAAAGTTTTTGTAGCAGAGAATTAATAAATATGTTATTGGCACTTTTAACTGGCCAGACCATTTTTTAATTAAACATGGTGGTCTGGTGGTCACAATGATTACACAGTTAGTTGTGCAGCCAGAGTATTTGGGTCGTCAGGTCTTGTGAACAACCGCCACAACCATAAGAGTATAAGTGTAAATTAAATTACTGAGGTCAGTTTGTGTGACTGCTTTTTCTATCTTCTGTTTCTCACCTCTTTTCTTCCATAGCTTTATTCTCACTAATGTAATAAAACATGTAATTGTTACAGCAAGTTTTAATTCCCTCTCTGCTTCTCCTTTTCAGGTCTTACATAGGATGGGACCATCCTCACAGCCTGTTTACTTAGTGCATGGACTGAATCCTTACCATGTGTACAACTTCACTGTTACAGTCTGCACAAAGACAGGTTGCATTGCCAGTCTGCCAAGCACAGGACGGACCCTACCAGCAGGTAAAAAAAAATATATATATGGACACAAACACACATGGATGTAGACAAACATAAACACACATTTAAATGGCAACATAAGAGTAAGCAGCTTTATAGAAGCTAAGTTTGAAAATAGGGAAATGCTGATAGGGCCGGGCCAATATATTGTCTATATATTGGCTACATCAATCAACTACAACATTAAAAACACCTTCCTAATATTACACTCCCCTCCAAAAGTATTGGAACAGTGAGGCCAATTCCTTTATTTTTGCTGTAGACTGAAAACATTTGGGT
>JBBPCS010004478.1:0-11287 GCA_037974645.1 Hollardia meadi | reverse complement strand
GAACATTGTACTGTAGCCATGATCAATGTCATTCACTTCGTCTGTCAGTGGTTTTAATGTTGTGGCTGATCGGTGTATGTATATAAATATTAGGATTATGTTTGTAGTTTAAAGTTTCTGTCGTTGGCCTTTCTTCAATGTTCTGCAAGTTCCTCTGTTTGCTTAGTTCACAGATTCAGTGTTGGAGTTTTACCAGGGACTAAGCTGGAGAGCGGACCTGCAACCCTTCATTTGTGCAACAACTTGCTGGCTCTGGCCCGGGACGTCCCTCCTGTTATTATCGGCCACTGGAACCTTCCAGACCTGCGCAGATATGGACCTGTACCAAATGGATTTGTGTTCGAGGGGGGAACGAGATGTGGTTACTGTAAGTTTATTTCTCTTTATGTTTTAGGCTACCTATGGATGTGTATCGTTGAGGTAAATTTAGCAATTATGTGGATCCATAAACATATTTTGTGTTTGGCAGATGATTCTGCAAGGCATTAAGATAATTGGTTGTTAGGCTGGGAGAGCATACTTGTTTTTAGGAAGCATGGGGGGAGGGGCTAATAGAACTATTTAAAGCAGCTCTGAGACTAATGAGCATTGGAAATGTATTCAATTTAGTTAAGAGATTCAATATCACAAATAACAGCAAGTGGTTAGTAAAATGAGAGGATTAGAAAACAGACCATTAACGCCAAAATGCAGTCAGAAAAATAAATTAAAGAAAGATTAAAGTAACAAAATGAGACAAAACGGTACTTTAAAAAATGATGTCGGAGAGTGAAAATCAAACAAGTTTCAAGAAAAGGCTCTGCAACCACATTTGATACTATCATCAACATCTCATGACAATAATGACCCTTGAGTGAAATTGGGTTGTATCATTAGAAGCTGATAGCTAATTAAATCCCCATCTGAGCCACTATCTTCCTCATGTCTTTCTCAAACGGACCAAATAATCACCGGCTGTGATTCATTTGAAGCTTTTATTCAACGTTGTAAAAACTCTTTCTCAGCACAATAACATCCTGTGCAACTCTGAATCAAACACAGGCTTTTCTGCCCCTTTCCACATGCTTTTGTGTCATTTGTCAGGAGCTCCTATTGTTCCTATGAGGAAAATCTTAGGGCTAAAGCCTACAGTTCTTTTAGACGAGCATTTCCCAAACCTTTATATCACCGCATCCTTAAGAGATGCGTTCAAGTGCCCCTGCTCGATCTGTGACGGCACATGTGAACCCATAAAAGTCTTACTGATTCTGGAATTTTGATGTTAAGGCTTGATCTCTTTGGTTCAGACATTTTAACCATTTATTCATTACTTTAAAGTGATCCAGGTTGACGGCTTTGTTTATGTGTTTGTCCACATACATGTTTGTAATGTGGGTGCAGTTAAATCCTAATATTCGTAATAAAACTAAAATAGTGGGCTGTTATTGGCAATTCCATTTACCTAGATGAGTAATATGCCAGTAAACCATTTTTAAACTGTACTGAAAAATAAAAAACCCAGCTGCTTCATGACAACAAGAAACCTGCTGGGGTTCAGTCTGTGCAGGATCCCCCCCCCTGCTGCGCCTGAAATTCAACATCATGAGTCACTCCAGAGAAGTTGTTTTTGAGAAACAGTCATTCCAAAACTCAGTTACAACAGCTCCTAGCTGTGCGTACCCCCGTGATAAGGTAAACCTCAGTTTACATCTACGAATAGACACAAAACCATTAAAGAAGAGCCGAGTGTATGTCAACACCTGGAGGAGACGGAGACAGACACGAGGGGAACGCCAGAGGCATCGACACACGATGACCGCGCTGGAAACATGACCCTTCTGAATGCGACGTGTGATTTATTTAGCTCCATTAAATCTTCAGCAGTGGATCTCGCATAGTACACAAACGGTCAGACCTCATCTACACTTTAATGTACAAAAAAAGAGTGACAAAAAAAGGAAATGTGCGGTAACATGAATGTGTGACATCGCAGGGTGAAGTGGTGTACTGGTGTTGGTCCTCTCACTTTATGGTTGAAGCAGCTGCAGAACTGTGAGCTGCATTTGTCAAAACTTTTATTCATGTTCCTCTTAATAGTTTATTCTCAAGGTTTCTAGTTTTTCAGCAGGAAATGCCAGCCAAGTAGCCAAAGTGGAGGACAAGTGTTTAAGCTCTTTTACTGTATATAATACTGTTTTTTAATTGATGAAAATGCGTGATAAAACACACGTGTAATAATTGGTCCAGGGGTAGAGATTACTTTGTGTTGGATATGTGTGTGGGTGAAAAAGGAAAAAAAAGAAAAAAGGTGTTAGCATTATTCTTCTAAACCAATAATAAGGTCATATATAGTAATAATTATTATGTGTAAATGGACCCACCTGCATACGCATCCAGCAGTGCTGTCTAAATAATGGAATAAGATGACAATAACAATCATTTACCGTCCCTGTTTTATGGCAGTTGATCTCATCCTCTACTCTGAGGTTAAGAAGCTCCAGGACCTCACATTGTCCCTCTAAAGTGAAAATATTACTTTTGGCTCTTGGAAATTATGATGGATACTGATGGTCACTACTTTCTGAAATCTTTTAGACTAAATAATAAATGTATTAATTAAAAAAAGTAAACATATTAATGGAAATAATTAGTTGTAGCCCTACTTGATATACTGCTTCTTGATTTTTGAATGATAAATATCCTCAAAGTCGAGAGGATTTTAAAGCTGCACTAAATCATATTTTTGTATTAATGGATCAAATGACTGTGAAGGGGCTTTTTGCATTGTGCAACCGTTTTACAGTGAAATGGCTCTAAAAACCCACTTTACATCACCCTCTCACTAAAGGGCAGACAAAGTTGGCGACTAGCTGGTCAACATTGTGGAGCATTTAGCAGCTAAAGAGCCAGATGTTTTCCTCTGGAGTTGGTGGTGACCAAATCTAGAGCCAAAAGGAGAGTAAATATTTGACCCATCTCCAAATTTCTGAGAAGAGTTTTTGACATGTTTAAAAGTGATAATATGTCAGTGTTTGTGTTTCAAGCTTGTTTTTCTGTTTTTAAAGACAGTGACAATAATTTAACAGCACAGCACTTTAAATATTGCTTTGGGGATAGCTCAGTTTTTTATATTTTGGGGAACAAAACTAGACATTGTTAAGATCTGAATATATCAAGTTTGCAATTTCACTATTAAGATATTCATGTGTTGGAGACGGTGCACCTGTATCTCTGAGGGAAACTGGCAGTTTTCATAGAGATTTATGAGTTTGTCTCACTTGTGAATAGATAAAACAAACTTTTAAAGTTTGTCTGCTTGGAGTTCTTTGCCGCTGTAAGAATAAAAAAAGCCAGCCTCGGCTCTGAGAGAAGGTTCGAGCTAATTCACACTTCCCACGTATTGAACACGATTTGAGAAGTTCTCTTACTTTGTATGGATGCTGTGGTTTTTATCAGACCAGACCTTGAGTTGTTTTTGTTCCTACACAGAATCTTTATCTGGTTGTAAACTAAACAACCCCATCCACCTGTTCTTTGTTTTTCTTTGTGTTTTTTTTTTGTACTGTAGCTTTTGGCAGCGCACCTGATGTTCAGTCACCTGCTATCAAAAGCATGACATGAACACGTCATGAGCACAAAAAAGAAAATATTTGAAGAAATTAAATTCAGCCTTTAACCAAGTAGTTTCTGTGCCAGAGGAGAGTATAAGATGACATACTTCTTAATCAGATCCATATCATGACAGCACTAAGCACGCCATACATCTTATATTTCGACTGGTGCAGCCATTTGAGCAGACTTTGCTGCTGACCTTTGACCACGCTCACAGCCAGGAAAGTGTTGGGAATGTTGTTGAGGTCTTTGACATGGGTGGTCTCAGGGACAGGGCGACACAACGACCCTTTATTGGTGACGCCTTGTAATGGGCAGCCATCTGTATTGTCAGAGGGAGGTCAAGAGACCTCTGTGGAGCAGGACCTATTAACCTTTACATTATTATCATATCCCCTTTGATGACACTCTAGACTGATGGGAAAGACAAACTGGGAGCAGTGAAGGGAAAAATATATATTTTTGTGCTTTTAATATGAAATCTATGAGAGCGGCCATGCCCAGGGCTGGGTATCAAACCTCTATATGTTTTTGGAACAAAACGTGTACTTTGTGTTTCAAGCTACTACGAAATATAGCTTGCTAATAGGGATGCACGATATGCATTTTTTCAGCCAATACGATATCTCATGGCCGATACCGATAAGATAACCAATAATTTCAAATTTTTGTATTTTGAAAAAAATCTCTGCACACCTGTTTTCTGCCTAATTTGAAAACACAAAAAGAAATCCTGCACACTCTCGCTTACTGCTGAAATATTTATTTATAAAGTTTCAGTACAGCTACTGTATGAGTGTGTAGATGATGCCCTTGTTAAGTCAATGAAAGTGATTTTGCTTGGTATTATTGTTTCTATTTATTGGCTAATAATCTCATTATTGACTGATAACTTAAAATCTCCCGTTATCAGGCCGATAATTTATCTGTCCAATAAATATCATGTTTTTAAAAAAAAGTGGGGTTTTTTTCTGGTTACAGCTTCTAAAATTGTGAGGATTTACCCCGTCCCATTCCTGTAAAATTAGCCTAAATGTCTATCCAGGGTATACCCAATTACAAGTTTGGAGTACAGGCATGGTTTTGGTCTCTTTTAAACGATAACACTTAATTTAACACTCGAACATGATGTAGTTTAGTAAAAATATTTAAGAGATTAAAAGTCTTTGTATTGTCGATCAGACAAAATAAACAATTTGAAGACCTTCTCTTGGGCTTTAGGAAATTGTAAGGTTTCACAATTTTTTGACATTTATAGACCAAACAAATGAATTAATCTGTAATAAAATGGGTAGTCGCAGGCTCGCAGCCATATCGGGTATCTTGGCACTCTTGGCATTTGTATCACAAATTGATACACAGCCAATCTTGTGACATCTTTCTTATTTCTTACTACCCATTGAATATAAACTAATAATTCCAATATATTTTGCTTGGATGTGGTGCAAAAAGTAAGGTGACGCTAATAAAACCTGCTTTCTACAGGGGCCGGTGTTTTTTTGCTTGCATCTGCTGAGAGCGAGCAGATCAGCTTTCTGTTCGACTGCATCGTCAGAGGCATCTCCCCCACCAGAGGCCCTTTTGGACTGCGGCCAGTTTTGCCAGGTCAGTAGTAAAGGTGTTTAAAGCTGCTTAGCTGGAAAGGACTGGAAAACCAACTACGTTGAAGTGAGGGGGAAGTTTTAGTTGTAAGGGCTGTTATTTAAAGAAAGAAGGCGGATCTCTATGTGATGCTTATTTGGATAATTAATAGCTGTTGCCAAGGAGTGTGAGCAAACGCTTAAGTCAACACTGGCCATTTAAATTGTAGCACACTGTGCATGCAACATCTCCTGTGCCTCCAGGGATTTATTATAGCTGTTCGGTGTGCCGCCTTCCTGGAATCCAACCATTTTTGGCAGAATGAGTCTGAGGATTCCTCCGTGGATGGATGTGCTTTGATGTGACCAAATTATGACTGACAGCTGTTTGTTTTGTTTTTTTATGTAATTGGATAATCCTCTGAAGCAATTTATAATTTTAGTCAAATGTTTCTAACCCCTGTCTTAAGTGTACTGCGATGAATGTAAAGCTTAGGGTCACCTCAGACATCAGTAAGAGGATAGCTACTGTACTAACAGTGATTATGGCAGCAAATTCAGTTGTAGTCTATGTATAGTTGAGGGTTTAGTGCTACTGGTGGGTGAGCTGGTGGATGGGCCGGGATCCAAATTAGTTGTTTTTTTTACCATAATTACAGCAAGGTTGTCTGGAAAGATTTCAAATTGTCAGAGACGCCAAGCACACTGGTTAATAGATAGACCTGATGTGTGAAGATGGTGATTTCCATCTGTGAAGAGTTGAAAACTATAGTATAATAAGTTTTCCAAAGAGTTAACAGGGTGGAATATTGCAGTACTTTTGAACAGTGAGGTCTGTCGGTATAATGAGAACTGAACGTCCACCCGCAGCTCTTCTGCTCTCCCGTTCTTCTGCCATTCATTGTGAAAACTTGACCGTATCGCTTAGTTTCTTTGCTAAAAAAAAAGAAGTTTATTTTCGAGTGTATAACTTGTTTTTTGTGCTGAAAGTGGATTTAAAGAAAATTAATCCACAACAATTTTGAATTATTAATTAATAATGAAGCAAAACGCCTAACTTTATCTGGTTTCAGCTACTCAATTGTGAGGATTTCCTGCTTTTCTTTGTCTTATATGATATGGTTAGGGTGGGACTGTTGATTTTTTAGGTCTGCAACTTTACTGTTTTGATTCACCGTCATGACTCTCATCAACATAAAACCCACTATACGCCACCTACTCAGCACCAAACAACACACAGGCAAAATTAGCCTTACTAGCTGGTGAACGTAGTTTAGCATTTAGCAGCTAAAAAGCCAGATGTTACCCCCCAGAAGACCAAAAACGGAGCTAAAAGTGAATATATGGTGGACGGTTCAATCAGTTATTGCAGGTTTAAAATGAACTCTAAACTTTCCTGCAGAAATGTTTTTGTGGTGATTAAGTATGCTAAGATTCCTACCATGTAGTATCTTCAACCTGTCTCTCTATCAGGGCGGCACGAGATTGGAAAAAACTGACATTGTTATATCTGTTGTTTCTGTGATATATATATATTGCCATATGAAAAAATACCCAGTTAATCATAATTTTCATCATTTTGGGCACTTTAAAAGTCCATTTCTGAGAAAACAAATCCCCCCTCCTACTTTTACCACAGTCTGTTCAGCCCTCTCCACTTCCATTTCCACATATGTGCCTCTGACACCGGCATGGACAAGTGGGGAGAGAACAGGCAAATGTTTTGTTTTTTTTAGGAAGACAACAAGTTTCGTGTGTCGCAGTTGTGTTGTTTACATGTAATCTACCATTTCTAATGGTAGAAAATTTTAAAATTATGCTTAGTCTGCATATTGGAAGATAAACTAAAAGGACTTTTCTTTTTGTTTCATTTGCACATGGTCGATGCTGAAACGATATATAATGCAGCCCTCCTCTCTATCCAACATATACTGTGATATTGGCCAGATCTAATATTATTAAAACTGTTAAACATTATCTGCTCTCCCGCTGTCTACTTTAACACCTTACATTTTTTCACACTAGCAAATTTAACATTTTTTTTCTCACCCAGTGGAGACCAGGGCATCTGTGGGGACTTCTTTTTTTCTTCACACATCTCGCGGCCCAATCACAGGTTGAGCTCATACTCCTATTATTGTGGTGCGTAGTAGAATAAATAGCAGAGAGGATGTCGGAGGGAGAGCAAGGGTTCAAAGTCACCAGTTCACACAAGTAGAGCAGCCAAAGCCTTCTAATCACTCCGGGCATGTATGTAACCTCATCCACAGGATTCCACTGCTGCCTCCCCCCTTCATGTCGTACTCGGTCACCCACTGCTCCACTCTCCCCTCCCCTCTTATTTTATACTCCAACTTATTCCTTTCTGCAGCCCTTAATTGTGTCTCTCATTTTCACTTGTGGTTCACCTCTTAGTCCTTGTCTATGTCTCGGTCCTACACACCTTGTGATTGTATGTCTCTGCCTCTACTTTGACTAATTGCTGTTATGTTGCCAGGCTCACTTATCTGTTTGTCATCCTTGCATGCCGCACTGTATCCACCTCTCTGTGCCTTTCACTCTGTTGCTGTCTGTTTATTCTCCGGGATACACTTGAGGGGCATTTTAAACGTACATTACTTGTACACTCATGTAGAAAATTTGCAGATGTAACGTGAAATCAAGCCACCTAGTGGATGACAATATAGGGAATGAAGATTTCATTGGCTGCTTCAAGATAAAGTGGAGAATTTAGCCGACCAGCTTGTTAGACGTACCAAGCTTTACCTACATATGAAAAAGTTAAAATTAAAGGAATAGTTTTACGCTAGTTTGCTTTATTGCGCGGATTATACATGCAAGATTTAAATATAGGCATGTTTAGTTTGTTTTGGACAGTTTGGACCTGTTTCCAGTCTTCATGCTAAGCTAGCCAGCTCCTGGCTTGTCATATTTAGCATGCGGATAAATCGCTATTTCCAAAAACTATTCCTTTAAAGTTTGATTATTTTATGACTGGTTATTAAAGTCTTTTCCACAGATTGTGTACAGCAAATGTTTTTTGGAGTGCCATTAGTCAGTTTATTTAGTTTCCATTCCTTATCTCATAAGCATAGACATGGGAAACATGTAGTGAGAACACATTTGTGAAGCCTGTTTACGGCTCACTGCTATCTCTGACCAAATTAGGATTTTCCGGCTACTGTGACTGTCAAAGGGGAGGAGGTGTTAGTGGAGCTTAGCTGGGATGAGCAAGCCACAAAAATACAGCGTGTGATTGGCTGCGGCACCTGTGAGTCAAGCAGATATTATTCAATACGCACTCCTCTTTGATCTCTTTGGCCGTGCTCCATTTGGTTGCCCTGGTGTGCAGCTTGTTACACAGCGGCATTGGCAGGGAAACCTGCTTAAATGGAGTGCAGATGGAGTGTGAGGCAGCAGGTATGATATGTAGCACGTAGTGGGGATGCTATGGTAAACTTAAATTTAATTTTCTTGCAGCTTGTATGTGTTGGCAGAGGCAGTACAATATCTTTTTTAATTGTATGCAGCCATGAAAAGCCATGTGAAATGTCAGTTTCTGTTGTTTTATAAAGCTGCTCTTACACCTGGTATACAAACAGAGCCTTTAATTCTTGTAAACCATCAAAACACTCCAGCAGTGCAGAACTGCCATCATTAACTAACATTCTCACAGTTTTTGTCATATTAAGAAGGAAATACGCCACGAGAGAACAATGTAATGATGTAACCATCGCAAATATGAAGCATTTATTTTTGCACATCATGCAAAAACATTTGAAATCTTGATTTGAATCTTACCAATTCTGATGGTGAGTTTACCTCAAAACTAGATTGTAGTAGGTAGGTTTCCTGAAAAGTTTTTCTCTCTTTGGGTTCTTCAGTTGTTGCACATCTATTTTTCAGCAGGGAGAATCTCGAAGGGGAGAAATCTGTGCCTCCTCATTTATATTTGATGGGTTTCTTAGTACACATCAACAGGTGAAAGAGCGTTAGACTAGTATGACTGAAAGTTAAACATCAGTACAAACATATGAGATCTGTCTACACCATACTGCAGTTGGAGGTCAAATACATTTCTTAAATTTGGATTCTTGAGATGCATTGTTGCATAATCAAATTTTCAGCTGGGAATAAGTGCCTTTTTGAAGATTGTATGATGACATAGTTGTTTGTTCCAGGTAGAAACAGGATTTCAAAGGGAAATCCATATAATCACCATATGTGTCTGTCCCAGTCTATTCTTTTCTTCAATATGAGGACACATTTGTATACTGTAAATCAATACTCCACATGTAGGATGTGATCTGAACCATTTGCTGAGTTCAGGTACATTTACCCCATTACTGTTGCAGCCCTGGACGGATAAAAAATTATCAATGGAGTGTTGCCGTTGACCTTGGATGGTCAAGGTACATTAGATCCTCGAACAGCACCATCAAGCTTGAGCCGCCAGCAGCAGGGCGCGTACCAACACAGCCACGTGGCAGCGCTATTAATAAGCCTTGTAGTGCTGCACAAATACTGCAAGGTGTTCCTCTGTGTGACCCTTTTTCTGTTCTCGTCCACAGACTAATTAATAGAAGACGACACTCCTGCCAAAGTGTTTGTTAGTTATTCTTTTCACTAGCATCTTGTGGCTGATGCAGAAGAGAAGTGACACCCTTGTAGTTTAAAGTGTCCCTTCTTGTTTTTCTGGAGAAGCTGGAGGTGTTTTCACAGCTCTCGCCTGTCACCACAGTACAAAATGCTCAGCTGCGTTACACTTGATCCCATGTCTCAGTGACAGTAGCAGGACTCACTAAACTTACCTTGTTGTCACTTGTTAGTTTGATGACTGGATGCTCTCTCTAACAGACCCCAGCTCCAGTCAGACGAATTCGGAGGAGAGGTTGAACCAGGAGGCCAAGGAGCTGGAGAAACGACTGAGCATGCTCTCTCACAGGAGCAGCACAGGTTAGAGCCATGTTACTGTGATGCTGTGCTCAGATTCAGAGTGTGTCTTTCATTACATAATCATCCCAAAACACTGTCACTCTTTTACTGCAGGGATCCCTCTTCTGCACATGTATTTAAATTAGGTTTGCAGATTTGACACTCACACAGATGATTCCTATTATGTTGTGAAAAGTAACAGCTTTAATGATATCATGATCCTTAATATGTTTTATTGATGAAGCTGTTGATTAAATTCATCAAAGTTTGTTTATGTTGTCTGTCTTGGCAGCCTCGTCCTCATATTGCCCATCTGCTGGGGGAGACGACCGTAGTATATCCGGTTCCTCCGACACTTCAGACACCAGCCAATCGGACTGCAGCATTGGCAGCCGGCTCGCCATTTGGACTGAGTCGGCCTCCAACCAGCCTGAAAACATCGGCCATGCGGGCGCCAAAGCACCGTTGCAGAGCATCGAGAAGCTTTCCGTCAACCAGGGAGGCGGGAGCCGGCCTGCTGCCAAGCCCCCCCGGCAGCTTCAGGAGATTGGCCGCCAGAGCTCGTCTGACAGTGGCATCGCCACTGGCAGCCATTCCTCTTACTCTGGAAGTTTCTCCTCTTACACAGGCAGCCTAGATATCACCCCCGGGGAGGACTTTGGGTCTGTTTTCAGCTTGCCGCCTCACTTGGCTCAAGACCTGAGCCCTTGTACTTGCCTCATTGTCTCTGGACATGAATACCAGGTACCAACCTCCCTTAGATATCTCTATGACACCCCCAGGAGTGTGTTACAGGAGGTAGGTGGGGATGCCAAAGACAGTGAACCTTCCACTCCAACTAAGGACAATCCTGCCTCTTCAGGCTTCACAACAGACTCTGCAAAGGGGGATAAAACCTGTGCTGTGGCCTGTGACAGTCACTCGGAAACTACTGAAAGAGAGTCAGTGAGCGAACACTTACAAAGCCCCTCAGAGGAGAGTACGAAAACCAAGGTGGCGCCCTCCAGTGAACACCCAGACTCCTATCACACCTGCAGCTCCAAAACCGTTGTGACCATCTGCACAGTGTGTGGTGGATTCAAGGTGAGCGGAAAAAATAGATAGATTCAAATCAAATTTTATTTGTATAGCGCCAATTCACAACAAAGTTATCTCATGACACTTAACATGTAGAGTAGGTC
>JBBPCS010004477.1:0-11288 GCA_037974645.1 Hollardia meadi | reverse complement strand
GTGTGTGTGTGTGTGTGTGTGTGTGTGTGTGTGTGTGTGTGTGTGTGTGTGTGTGTGTGTGTGTGTGTGTAGCAGGTAGCTTAGAGAGCTGTGAAAGGCGGGTGATCCCAAACTGGAACTGTGTGATGCCTATTCATTGTGTTTCCATGCTTTGAGGTTATTGTCAGCCCTCTGCAGTAACATGATTTGAGGTAACAAACATCATGCAAATGAGAAATCTGACTTTTTTTCTTTAAAAAAAAAATTGGGATAAGGGATAAAGAGAAATCTAGATAACACAGCTATTTGGGCTGGCCATCTATTGATGCACTCAGATGTTTAACTGGATTTTGTTAATGACAAAGAACATGGAAAGGATTGCGGTGGCACTGACAGCAACTGTGAAGAAATAATTGCTCATTATTACCAAACTAGATGAAATGTTCTCCCCAAAAAACACTCAATGGAGAATAAATGTGATTATTGACCAGGTGCATGTAATTGCAGGTTTTATGGCAAATATGTTACTGCCCTGCACATACACACCTTCTGTGATTTCCTGCCTTAGCCCAATTTTTCTTACCTTGTGAGACAGCTGAATTCACAAGATCACGCGAGGACCCATCTTGCAAGGCTTTAAGCTCTTGTGGCTGAACCGCAGTTCTTCAGACAAAGCAGCGTCCTATGAAGATATACTGGAAGCCACAGGCAGAGTTTAGGTGTGAGGACAGGGAGAGAAGTGACTGTTTGTTTCGAAAACAACAAAGAGGTTAGCATAGATGCCAGGATAGCATCAGTTATACTGGAACTGGAAAGTATTTCATTGAAAGAAGAACAGCACTGAAACCTTTCTCAATGAAAAAGATGTTTTCGCTCTTCTCCCATCATGTCTTCTCATGACTGGCTTTGGCTACGTCATATAGTACATTGATCTGACTGGTTGAAGTTATTCAGCGATAGGCTAGATGTTAATAGACAGATGGTTTATCCAATCACCTGCCAAGTATTTTTTGCAAGTGCCTGCCTTTTCCCAAACAGTTTCCAAGGACAACTGTTCAGATGGTTCCGTATAACAAACCATCTGGTGCGTCAGGTTTCTCCCAGCAGCGTGACTTTTTTGAGTGTCAATACTCTATGTGTGTCTTGTCCGTGTGTGACAGAGAAGGTTTTCTGCACACACACACATACACACACTCAATATGAGATGGGGGACGAAGAAGACCATATTGCAACGTGTCAGTTTTCAAGATGACAAATCTGTGTGTTGGTGTATGAGTGTATCTGTGTGTGAGAGCGTGTGACTGCATACACTAGTTCAGTGCCTGTGTGGGATCAGTGTCACTATAGGCTGATGAACAGGAAGTAATGAAGCTTAGCAACGAGTGTGGCAACACACTACACACATGGCCATTGTGCAGAGTCTCGACTAAATTACAACGATCAGAGGCAACATCAGAATTTGACCCAACTATTGAAGCTAAATTTCTACAAATTTTGTATCATTATGAAGAGTTTGTACCTATTTGCATTATTTTTAAGACAAAATAAGCCTCTATGGGGGGGCATTTAAAATACCTGAAGTAAAAACAAAGAAACACATTAAACATAATGAAATACTTAAATATTCAGCACGTTATCTTCAATCCTTTTACGATCTGGCTTTGGCAGCAAAACTAAAATTCCCTCCTTTAAAGCTATACTTAAATTCATTCACAATACATATTGTATATATATATATATATATTATCTGGATGAAGGAAAAAGCACATTTTAAATACATACAGCACACCCTGTCATTACTATTTGATTTTATTTACTTCAATTTATTGTTATTCAGATTATTTATTTAGGTATACTAACAGCCTGTACAGTTTTTTTATATATTAGTGAGAAAATATCTGGCCAGATATGTCATGCTCGCTCCACTGTTTCCTAAAATGAAATAGACAGTAAGAAAGTTGACTTTCAAAAGCGGCGGTCAGTGAAATTGCTGCTGGGTTGCTTCAGTAACAGACCAATTTTCACCAATTTGGACCATTTTCCACTGCCACTGCTAGTCACCTGCTTTGATCGGGGGAAACAAAACCTGAGATTTGATCACACATAGTCAAGAGAGGGAGTCTGGAGGGAAAATAAGTGTGCTTGGAGTGATCATAACTTATGGACAGCATAAGATATTGAGCTGCACACCCCTTTTTAATAATGACTGGTTTAAATGAGTGTTGAATTTCTAAGGCACTTGCCTCTCTGGTATAGAGGACAACCAATTGCTGCAAGAGAGCAATAATAAATAGTAGTTGTGTGTAACCCTGTGTCTGACACTTGGAGTACTCAGACAGACTCATGGTTTTATCACCTGCAGCACAGAAAATGTTATTTACTCATTAAAATGCCCATGTGATAAGATCTATAGGTAAAACCACACGCATGCTAAAACAAAGGATTAGTGAGCACAAGAGCTCCATCAGACGTAATGATATGAACTATCCTATTGCCCGTCATTTCAATGAATTCTCACACCCTCTCTCCTGTCTACCATTTCAGGGCATTGAACACATTGAATTGCCAAGAGGGGGAGGCATGGAAAGAAAAAGAGAGCTTTTCAGGATTGACACTTTGAATACACTTCAGCCTATGGGCCTTAATGAGGATTTTGATATGAGTGTTATGCTATAATCCAAGGTGTCTTCTTGCCTTATGTTCTGTTTAGAGTTTGGGGTCTATGGTTCATGATGGCCTTGCCTAATATCCCTCCATAACCCTTTATTGTATCTTTGTTATGTGATGTTTCTTATACTAGATGGGGGATCTCAGATTCATGATGACTCATGATGTGAATGCCCCATTCACTATGCCATGTAACTGTTCAATTTTACTATTAGGTGCTTCCTGATTACATTTGCTTTGTCTATGCTCACTGTGCTCACCCTGTGTTGTACTTTAATGCACTTTATTGTGTTTTATAACAAGTAAGGCTCCAATTCCTATCATTCTTAGTACTCACTAGTATCTAAAAGAAAAAAAATTCCCAGGAGGTGGAGCCTCTACCACTGGGGTGCACACAGGTGTGCTGCATACTGCTAATGATTTGAATGTGATTGGTTTTGTTAGCCTGCCTGTCCATTGTTAGTTGTGTATGCTCTGATGAAGGTCAGATAGACAGAAAGCTCAACATTAAAGTGAAAAACTGCATAGAACTAAGTGTGCGGAAATCTCTGCTTTCATTTGGACTCATCATACTTTCCAGCACCTTTGCGAAGCCCTAGTTGGGTGAAGCGTTGGTCTTTCTACAGTACTCAGACATTGAAATTTGAATTGGCTGCTTTTCTCCAGGAAACACCTGTAAGACTAAAAGTTAAGGTGGGAGGTTTTGAAAATTATTTTTGCTTCAGCCCGTGCATTAAATCAAGTGAGGTGTAAACTTGAGGAAATTGGGAAAAATGTGATGATAATCTACATTCCTTGAACATCCCGATGTGTAATGTGTTCAGAGTTCTGTGATAGTTTGTAACATTTTGTTTTAAAATAAATTTCTTCATTTGCATGCCCCCTGCTGGCAAACCCTCCACTGACATCTACAGGTAAGTCTCTTGTTGATTGTAAAATGTTGGTGTGTGCCCACCTGTCCTGTGCTCAAGAGCCCAAACTCTAATCTTCTATACTATCTAATACTGACAAACAGATATCTTTCCACAATAATGGCTTGATTATCTTTCTAGGAAATTAATAGTCATATTGCCAGCAAAAAACTGATTACATCAGTACAAATGCTTCTGTCAAGCTGAAGTTAAATCCACAATGAATCGGGTTTTGATGGCTATAACTTGATTTTCTTTTGATTTTGCCGTAAGCTACCATTTATGTATCCGCTGAGTGGCACCCTCCCAATAATATCATGCACATTCATTCTCTGCCCACATTAAAATTGCTTCAAAGTAGAGATGGAATAACGTATTACTCTTATTGGAGGGCTAAGTGGCAGCTGATTTTTTATTTTTTATTTTGTGTTGTGTAGTTTGTGTTTCTTTTCTGTGTGGGGATGGGTGGGAGTTGCTTAATTTGAGAAACGTGTTCCTGGTTAGTTTTCCCATGGTTCACTTGTGAGATGTGTAACAAACAATAGCAGGCTCTTTCTCTCTTCTCTCAAGTCTCACTCTCTTTCCTTTCATGAACTTTTTCTCTTTGTTTTCTTGTCTTCCTTTCATCATTCATTCTGGTTAATTTATCACACTGTTGCTGAGCTTGTATTGGTGCTGTATTGTGTTATTATTATTGTATTGTGTTTGATGTGAACACAGAACAGCATACTGTACATTTTATAGGCTTCAGAGGTGATTATGAATTCTACATGTCCAGCACAATAGACAAATTGGTGTTAAATTGCCATTTCAGGATCTGGATTGACGTTTGTCGATCTGGATATGTGTGTGTGATTCCTATGGTCTATTGCAGGTGATTCAAAGTGAATTGCAAGTTTCTCATTTCTCCATAAGTGCAAACTCTCTTCACTTTGAGAATATGTGTCAGTTTTATTTGTGCCCACACGAAACCCTTGGCTTTGACTCAACTACCTCAAGTTATTAATCGTATTCATCACCTTGTCTCAATTTATGTCCACCATGTACCGTGAAACACCTTGAGCTTGTCGCGATCAGGCACTTCTTAATTATATTATACATTTATGACCACCTTGTAGGGACGTTGCGGGCATCGGCTTGTCAGAAATCACAGGCAAATGGAGCAGCTTGATGCAGAATCCTGCCACCTCCCTACCCCACCCTCCACTTTAATGAGCTACATTTGCAAGGTGTGACATGAAAGGTTCCTAGTCCTTCCATATCAACGTGACAGCTATTAGGAGACACCAACAGCTGCTGAAAGGTGGAATAAGGGATGAGGAGGTGAGCAAGGGAATGACAGTCTAAAAGAATGAAAGAGGGGGGTTAAAAGGGGAAGGGGAAGATAAATTGCTGGAGAGAAGAGTACAGTGGTGCAAGGCAGCCACTGCAATAGACAGTGAGAGAGATGAGTACAGCTAGTAATGGTCATCATGATCCTTGGGCAACACTTGCACTTCATTAGATGCATAACCTTGCTGGAGAATGAAGGGTCGAAGAAGTGAGAAAGTAAAAGTAAAAGACAGTGAGTGGGAAAATGTGGGAAGGGGCTACACACAAGTACTGCAAAAGACCGTTCAAGCACAAACATGAATGCATAATGCAAATACAACTGCACTAACGCTGCGTGCAGTCATTGCAGCCATCGTCTCATTAGTTCTGTCATTGGGAAGTCTGCTCAAGGCTGTTGTTATCATTAGCGATTTACAGAGTTTAAAGAGTGCAAGAGACCAAAAAAAGGGAAAGAAAGACAGAGAGGTAAAATTAGGGTTGAAGAGGAAGATAGAATTGGTCAGCAGAGAGGACTGGACAATTAGAGTCTGTTTAGACCCTAGGGGTCTGTTTCTTACCTCAATTAAAGAATGTGAGAACAAGAAGAGAAAGAGGGCAAATAATTAGAAAAGGGCAGGCCAAAAGATACAATGCTGCTTCAGGTCCTGAGGTATAATACTCATTTATCAAGTGGACCCTAACTTCATGTATTAGCAGAATATATTATTATACGTACTGTACATTTCTGATAAAAACCCATTAATTGGATTATTCTTTAGTCTCACACAAGTTGTCACATTGCCAAAATGTGTGTGTAAATGTATTATACCTCTGCAACTCTCTTCAGCCGGACTGGAAATAGTTCACCCAAAAATGAAAGTCATTATCTACTAATCAAGAAACAAACCATAAAATGGCTCCATACAGCTCATCTGGCATAATCCAAGGTTTTTATTTTTTTTATTTTTAAAGAAGTCCCCATCTACTTTCAGTTTTTTTTAGGAGAATGCTGGAACACCGTTGCTGTGAAACACCAGCAAAACGGTGTGTTGTGGATGAATAAACTTCACCCGACTTACCATTGCATATAATTGTATTACAAGATTAGTGTGGCTCATAGTGAGTTTAAAAAAAAAAAAGGAACTCATCTATCAGCAAAAGTCACACCATCAAAAAGGAGGCAATCATTAAGCCAAAATTATACTTTTGTCATCAGAGGGAGTTTGCGTAGGCTCTGTGTGGACCTCCACGTACCTCCATTTTTTTTTTTTTTTTTTGTCCCTGTGTACAAGTCTGCTATGCTACAGCAAGTTACAGAATATGTGTGTGCATGTGTGGAAAGCAAGTATAAACATAACTGCTTCACGTCCGTTTCGGAGTATACAGTATTTGGGCCCGTATAGCGCTTTCACGGTATCCCAGCGACTAAAGAATGATGATCTAATCTTAAGGTGGGGACTGTAAGGTTTAGAAATACCTCGGATAAGTCGAATAAGAACTGAGTGGAAAAACTGGAGAGATTTATATAGTGTGAAGAGACGGAATACGAGAAGCTGCTGTAAGGTTATTCTTGAAAAAAGATGAGATCGCAGCTTCTGTTGCAAAGTAATGAGTGACTCTGCATTTATGACTTAAATGGGAAGGTAATTTTCTTTTTCTGCAAGCCAAGAGGGAGTCGAGACGGGAACAGAGCGATAACCTGCTGATGTATTGAACAGAGAGATGTTAGTCCCAGAACACCCAGATTGTGTGTCACCATCCTTACTAAGGTGTGCTATCCATTCATATCACCGTATGCTTAGTGTAACATTTAGTAGTTTTATTGTGAAATTTATATCAACTTTTTGTTGTGTGGTAGTTTGATCAGCCTGCTAGTAAATTAAAGTAGTGTAAGAGTTAAAATTGATAGTTGGTTAAGCCGTACAATTGAATAAGAATGTTGTTTAATTCATATTGTCCAGACATTTAAGTTTTTTTAAGCTACACCTCATTAGGTGATTAGTGTAGTCTAATTCATTTAATATTCAACACTCATGTTATTGTGAGAATGGTACTACACTTAATGTATAGTTCAGTGATAGAGTTTTTGTGGTCTTCCGGGTGGCGGGCTGCAGAAGAGAGTTGTTTGGTACTGTGGTTTTTGTTATTAGGTGCTCACTAAAGTTATGAGAACGAGCTCAAGTGTCTGCATCTTCATTTAAGAATAAACGTTGTCACGCTGCACCCACGACGCTTACAGTAGTACTAGTAAACATTTTTTCTGCATGATCTATTGCCATGTCTCCACTCCCCAGGCTTTACACAGGAAGAACCAATGTAGATGGAACAATGATGGCAGGCCGGTAAAACCTCCATTTAACTATAAATTAATATCCATCAAAAGTTGGTCCAGAAGGCTCGTCCAGGCGTAAAAATGTGAACAGTTTGATTTGATCAGTCCATTAGGGTTGACACATGATGTTGTTATTATGACACATTATGTCGTTGTTTCTCAAAATCATTCACCTTCACTTTTTTTCTTCTAAAGTTCAACATCAAAATAATAATTAAAATAAACTAACTAATTAAACAAACTAAAACTTTTCGTTCATTATTGAAAGCAGCTATAAATAATGAATTCTACATGAGCAGTCTGCTGTGTTTTGTTTGGAAATAAACATAAATATTTAGATAGTACACTGTGTTATATTTAGTTTGCCACAAAACATTTAACTTTATACACTGCAATAGATAAAGTAGTGTGCATTTATTTTGTGTGTGATGTGTGTATGCGCGTATGTGCAGGCATCAGCAGCATTATGTGCGTCAACATATACAGCTGTCATTATGCCCATCAAGACGGGTCATATTTGTGCTGTGAGATCACTTCAAAGGCTTTTATTTTGACATGTTGTATGTCTTTTTGACACCCCCATTCGTCATATCTTGTTTTGCTCCTTAACTTTGATTTATTTGAACAGTAAAAGTGCATGTTTTATGTTTTTTAAGCTCAAAATTCTTCCTGCCTTCCAGTTGCAAGCAGTGTTGTACATAATTGTTACACCAGTCTGCCAAAATTATAGTCAACGTTTTGAATGAAAAGCTAGCAGACACACACTTGTGTCCACAAATGCCTACAATAATATATTCTTTATCCTTCACCCCAGTAAAATACTGTGTATCTACAACTGTATTAAATATTTCCTATAGACATGGACTAGTACAACATTGACATAATGCCATTTTATAGGGTTGGCAGACAGGAACATCTTTAACAGATTAAGTATCAGCCATTTTGACTTGCCAAAGCAGGGAAAGAACTGGTGTAACTAATAACATCAATGATTAATTCCATATGAATGTGCCACTAAGCCAAAAACACTAAGGCTACATTCACAATAGCAGGGCCGTAGTATCAGTACACCGGAATGCATCTATTGTTAACTGTAATAATTACACCTGTGCTCTTCCTTCCTTGACATGTCCAAATTTCTGCCCTGAAAAGTACAAACCTCAGACAGCTGCCAAACACATTCATGATCTCAGTACTTGCCTCTCTTTTGTCATGTAGTTTGCCATGAAGTATTAATTTTGCTTTGGAAAGAACAGGTTTGCAGCCTTGTGTTCCTTACATTTCTAGTATATATGTTGATAGTTTAAAGTTTATTTTAAAGGGGATGACATGAGGAAAAGAGCAGTTACTTTCCATCTCTCCGTGCTCTTTTCACCTTCATCGTCAGCCCAGCTGGTAGTAGTCGCCATGCATGGGGCTCTCCTGCTCTAGACTTTACTTTAATTGGTCACCTGAGCCTCAAAATGTATTTTGAAAGCAAACAACACAACAATTGGACAATCAGCGCTGAAGCCATTCTGAGCTTTAAGTGCTCACTTAGAAGAAATGCCTGCCTGACATTGTAGGGGGGAAAAAATCGACCACACCCTGACTAGGAATAAATGATGCACACATCGGGATGTGATGTTTATTGTGCCATGAATAAACCCCAAACAGGAATATCAGCTGCTGTCAGAGTCTACTGTTCTCTAAAGTCATTTTGTGACATAATTCTTTTTAAATTACACATTCATAAGACAACCTTACATCTTCTATTTTAGTTTGACATTCATGGGTTATTTTTTTCATGTCTGCAGCATAGGGTATCGATGGATGGGGTTGAAAGAGGGGGGATAAGAATCAGAGAAGAACATCAGATCACATCATCCCAAAATGAGCAGTTCAACAGGTGATGAAGACTTGAGCTGTGAGAGGCACAGTGATGAAAGGCAATGGAGGAGGTCGCAGGGATGTGAGAGAATGAACCTGAAAAATAAGTAACAGCGGGAGAAGAGCAAAAATAAAACAAGAGTATAAAGACAGGTGAAAGAGAAAGAGGGAGAAAAGATGGGAAAAGAGTGATGGGGCGTGTAAGAGAATATGAAGGGAGCTGAGGCTGACAAGATAAAAAATGAAACAAGGGTGAGCCAGTACACGGTGTAAGAAATGGAGAGAGGTTCTGTTTGTTGGTTTTCTGAGCCTGTATGAAAACCTCAGGGACATAACGAATAAAAGCAAGTTTTCTTTGTCAGACAGATGCTGTGAGATGGAAGTAAACGCACGTGTTGCTTTAATGGATTGCCTTAACTCAGGCTACCTATATGCTTCGAGAAAGAGACGTCCATCTGCTTTACTTGCTTTACTGCATTGATACTTTCATACCCACCGGGCAAGATTGAATTGATCTCTCCATCTTTTATTCTTTCAGTTCTCTTAATTTTTAAAAGGGAGGTCAGGCCAGGGGAACATAATGCATTTGTCTCGGATGA
Organism: Hollardia meadi; assembly: GCA_037974645.1. NCBI lineage: Eukaryota > Metazoa > Chordata > Actinopteri > Tetraodontiformes > Triacanthodidae > Hollardia > Hollardia meadi. The sequence goes on along the minus strand of JBBPCS010004477.1, from coordinate 1,620 downwards.
AAAAGATCTTTTATTTGAACAAGAGGAGCTGTTACTACTGTATTGTGTGGTAATGAAGATGTCGTGTTGTTGCACGAACTTAATGCTACTTAAACATTAATTATGCTTCCATAAACTAAAAACAGCATTGTCTGACCTTTAGTTTCGCTTATATCATGTTTTACTAGCTTCAGTGGAAGGGTGCTTTAGGGAGCCTTCACAAAATTACATGGCAACATTTTACAATAAAAATGCCCTTTTCTTCAGTTTTGTTAATTTGTGTCCATGTGTTCTATCACATGGCTGTCAGCTGTCTACAGTATTTAAACCTTGTCATTTGATAGACAACAACCTGACATGGGACAAATATGACAGCTTTAGCATGAACAGTGTGGATTTTCTTTTATTTTCAGGAAGTGTCATCTTTTACAATACTTACCTCTGAGGCACCAACTCGGATGTTTTTCTTTTGCACTGCTTTTGCTTTCGTTCATGCACTGTATACGGCTCAGAACTTAAAATATAAAATTGTCATTCTTTGCAACCAAGGAGCCTTCGGTTGGATTTTTGCATTGTGAGGCTACATGAGATGCCCAGATGCAGAATCATGAATGGTATTAAATAACTTTCAATCTGACTAAAGAGAGCCAAATTCATAATATCACATCTGTGCTAGTATGGATCCATTATTTTGGCATGGATCCAGATAATGGGGCGGATCCAGGAATTTTTTTGATGTCTTTCTTTAACATTTCGAACTTGGGCATTTTTCGACATTTTCATTAATGTGCAAAAATGTTTACCTGCTGAGCATAGTCCATTTAACACTGATATGAATGATTTAAATACAGCCATTGTCTACAGAAGCTAAGTGATGTTTATTTGGACACACCTATACGTTTAAAACTATTGAAAAGTACCTTACTGAATACCTATTAACTTAGCTACACATTGCTGGTAGTTGCAGGCTTCTAGCGCCATTTGTTACCGTACAGCAGCCAGGAAAAGACTACCTCCCTATGAAAACACATTTAAATCAACTAGATCCGGTATTGTGGTGTTGTGACAACCTTAGTTCCTGAGGTTTACTTTCCACATTCAAGACAAAATAGCATCCTCTACAGCAGTTGCAGTGAGCCACACCACATACTGTTAAGAAAGACTGTTCCAAGGCTGTTTTATTAATGAGGGTAGTTACAAATGTTGAATGGAATTTTGAATGAGGCTCTCTATGGTAGACATATAATATACTGTAAGTAGTAGCATTTTGTCCATTAACTGTACCTCATGTTAATATTTCTACCTTGTACCTCTAAGATAATTATGACATCAAACCCAAGAGACTCAAGTGTCTAAATTTCCCAGATTCTTTGATGATAATGACTGAGTCCCTCCCCTTGCTTGACTCAGCTCATAGTTTTCAACACTGTCATCTCTGCTGTCTCATGCTGTTGCAGCTTCTGCTCTCAATGTGGTGGCAGCACCAAGCCATCGCTGTGATAGATCACTGTTATTACCACATGTTCTCCATTACTGGAGAACAGCAGGAGGCCAGGAAACCACAGCCACACGCACGCACACACACACACACACACACACACACACACACACACACACACACACACACACACACACACACAC
>JBBPCS010004476.1:0-11289 GCA_037974645.1 Hollardia meadi | reverse complement strand
CACTCTACATCAAACAACATACTGTACTGTAGTAGTAACAGTGTTAGTAGGCTAATACTCACCACCTGTCAGATTGTATTTCGATGTAGAGCAGTAGTCTGTCCGAAATCTCTCTACTAATTCCAGGAATCTGTGTATCTACGTGTCCTTTGCATACCTTGAGAACCGTTTGTCTGATCCACTTCACACTTCGCGGGTGTGTTGCTGGGGATCCGAGGACGTGCAGCGTCGGATTTGGTGCAATTCGGACACGCGACACGTTCAATATTAATAAACTTTGAATAAACAAGCGATCGGCGCTCTGTGCAGCAGCGGAGCAAACGGGTACTGCACACAGGTGTTTTCAGCTGTATTTCCAGTGTGACCATAAAGATCGTCCCCTGCAAACATGGGCAAGTGGATAATCCAACCGAAGTTTCTGGGGCAAAGTAGCGCGTCAGCTGACATGCATTATTTTTATTTTTATTTGACAGAGTGAGAAATAAGAGGTGTGGTGTGAGAGCGTGTGAAGAGCGTCATTTGCGTGAGTCTCACGCTTAATGGGTGAGAGTTGGCAGCTCTGACATACAACTGTACTCTGAAGTTTATTATTTTCCCTGCCGCTACATCTACCCACGGGTTTTATTTTCTATCTTATATTATATCAAACATCAGACAATGTGTCAAAGTGTTGTAATAATCATAGCAGATTCTGCACTGCTGGCCCTACATTAATATAAGTTTGTTATGGTCCTGGTGATCACAGCTTGAGGGCTGCTGTAAACCACTTCATGACCCACAGTGCTTATGTCCCAATTAATCAACATGTCTCTTTATTAACTTGTTTAGAGAAGCACCTCACGAGGTAGTCTTGTTAATGAGACATGCTTAGGGTAAGTGGGTGTACCTGACTGGTGGCAATGAACAGCTTGACTGAATCAAGCACACAGTCCACAAAAGAAAAGGACAATACAATAATAGACAACACATATTTCACACTAATACAAGTCATTCCAAACTGTTAAGTAGACATGAATTGGAAGCCTGTTTGCAATTGCCTTTTCTTGGCACTTACTCCATTAGATGCAAGCACATCCTCGGTCTCCTCCTCTTTGTGCTCAGTGTGCATCTCAAAGGGGTTTCCCTCCTGAAGGTACTGCTGGAACAGAGACAGCTCCTCCTGCGCCGGGCTGGTCGAGGACACGGCCTGTCTGCTCGGAGAGATGGACGGAGAGCGACACTGGCCCATAAACTTAAACTCCTGCATACAAGAGGACGAGACATAGAAACACAAGGGGCAGATGTAGGATAAAGGTAAAGTTAGCAAATGAGGCACATAGGAGAAGAAACTGAGTTTTAGAAACTGGAGCATTTCAGAAGTTGGCCTGTGTTAACAAACGTATTATCTTACAAAAAGTATACAATACATTGCAGTACAACATTTTGCTAAGTATTAACGGCTGCATTTGCAAATAAACAGTTATGATTAGGTAGAAAACTGTGGTAGAAAATACAATGTGGACAAGTGAACAACAAAACCTAACAGATCAGTGCTCTGATATCATAACATTTTAACCCATTTTATACATCGTGCATGATATCTGGATTTGGTTCTTTCACCACGGTGACTGAAAGATGAGAGTCTAATCTAACAACACATACATATTACATGCTCATATTTACTGTATGTTAACTTTTCATAGCAGTAGCACTCTACAAAATGCTAGTGCCCAGTGGAAACTTTAAAGGGTTAAAGTCACATAAAACCATCGTCTCATCTAGATGCTATTAGCAAACATTAAAAAAACATGCTTTTATCTTTTCTTTTTTTTCTTTTAACATCGGCCAGGCTTTAATGTACATAACCTGTTTACCATCCATAATGTAGACATTTTCATGGCAGTGGCTTGGTTACGACGATTCTTTGGCATGTGTGTTTGTTGAAAATGTGCCCAAGCATGAAGGGAAAAACAAGATGTATGGAAGTGAAAAATGAAAATGAATTAACTCCATTTATCTTTCTCTTTGACATCTCTTTGTTTTCATTTATTATTACTGCTTCTAGATGAAGTCAGCTCAACATTTTGCCAGCACAATGAACTTTTCTTTGAGTTGGTTATGGTAGATATCCATGAGACACATACAAAATTTTGGTTTGGGGTTCTACATGATCTACATTAGACTGATATTTAGGTTTTATTTATAACTGCTGCTCATGAGTGTGGGATATAAAAATCCCCAAACATCCATGCCACATGAGACAGCAGCCATTTTATCTTTTTCAGTGTTATATAATGTGCAGTGAACTTTTCCGTCTTCTATGTTGATACGTAGGCTGACACGCTTGCATACACACAGAATTCATTGAGCAGCATCTCCTGCATTTCATATCCATATGCTAATTTCACAGTGTTGGGGGTGCACAAAGAGTGACAGTGTCGAAAAAATGAATGCTACTGTGCTTTACTCTCTTGCCTCAGTGATGTGATTTTTACTCACATGGAGCTGGGCGATGTTAAAGTTAGACTTGACCGGGCACAGTTCCCATGTCTCATTTTCCAGAAACATCCTCAGCTCTTCCAGTCGTGCCCTGAGGGGTTCAGAAGAGAAGAAAGGAGCAAAAAAAAGACAAGAGTGAAAGAGTTAAAGAAGATGTTGACATCTGTCCGTTATTGACCTCGTGCCATTTTGTATATTTAAGCAGCTCCTGTGTTCTGAGAGTCCAATTAAATGTGCTGCAAAGGTCACTGGTGCACAGTGAAAAGGAAGAGGTCTTTGTGTGTGATTTAAATGCCATATGTTTTACAGCTCAAGACAGCCACACTGGTGCTCACCTGCTAGGCGAATATAGGGTCTTTCTGTGTGAAATAGTTGAGCAGTGTTGACTAAACACTGCAAGACTTCTTGTTACTTCTCTTAAAGGTGTTAAAGAAATAAAGGAGAGATATCCATTTAACTCTCTCACTTTAACATTGTACATTATGCACAATGAAGCTTATTTAAACCAGTCCATTTTGTGTCATTTCCCTCCAGTTATATTCCTCCAATGTGATGCACTGAGAATTAAAGGGACATTAAAATTTGAAAACATTTCCATCACTTACAGAAAAAGAGTACCAATACAGATACTTATCATGTCTGAACTCTAACAATGTCATTCTGTCCTTTGCACCTGCAGGCCAACAATACATCCACCCTGATGACTGAGTGTATGTTGCTGCAGGCAGCTGGCAGAGTTCAGTGAATGACACCCGCGTGGAAAATCAATCAAACCTAATGTAAAGATGATGCATACTGGAAGCCTCCGGGTGTGTGAGTGTGTGTGCACATGGAAGACAGTGAAGGGTGAGTAATGTGCCTTCATTATACTGTCTGGTATTCACCCCATCTTCTTCTCTCTCTTTGGCTCCGTCACCTCTTACCCTCCTATCCAGCTGTGATTACAATCTCACAACGAGATCAGCTCCATCTCATCACCTTATATCTGATAATGTATTCTGTCATGCCTGCCATTGTCATTGCGTCACAGGATTGAGGCTTATCAGGATTCTGATATTTAAGATCCTCATCGATGATTTTTGACAGGCAGTCACAACACTGATCAATGAAAATCACCTCAGATGATGTGTCTGTGTGAAAGCATACATATTCATGTGGCAGGTTGGCAGGGGGTTATGTAATCATGAAGTAAATGTGCTTCCAGCTCAGTGAGTGTTACAGTGTAATTACATGTCTACTCAAAGATGGAACAGAGCATGATCAAGGCAGCTGATAGTTGTGATTGTGAAAAGTTTCTGTGAAGCGATGATAACCTGCTGTCCAAGAAACAGTTTCATCTCCCATCGTCTCTCAGGGGACTACACGTCAGATCCATGCGCTCAACTGTTCAACAACTGATGCCCGATAAATAAATAGAAATCACATCTAATTGTAGCACAATCCAGGTAATGATCCAGCAATGGAAATGTCTTACCTGTGATAGTGTTTAAAGTAGTTGACACTCTGTCGTTTGATGGACTCCTGCAGGACCTCTGACTTACTGCCGCAGAACTCTTCACCCACCTGCATCAACCTGGAAGAGAGGGTTAAAGAAAGAGGGAACACATTATGACAGTGACAAGAGAGCAGTTATCTGATGTAATAAGAAGACCCGGTGTAAGGAGAACAAGCAGAATCGTTGATGTCTGCCTATTAAACCTTTAAAGCCAATTCATGCTTGATAAAGACTATTTGCAGTGCACATGCCCACAATAATCAACCACTGCAAGTTAGGACTTGTATTATATTACTGAGTTAATTATGATTTGATCAGTATCCGGATTTATATCTAGTAAAGTGATAAAGCAGCTATTTTAAGTTTTTATTTCAAATATTATATAACTTTTACTCTGTATTTATCGTATGTGCTTCTGCATAAACAATCCTTAAAAGTGCAGTCAACTAAAAGTGATTCTGTAAATTTGTTTTATATAATTTCTTGACTGACAGCTGAGCCAGCAGGGGCACAGAGACATGATGTAAACAGACTTGCTCTGCTAACCTCCCAGTCAAGGGACAGACAATGTACTCTAGCAGTGGTAGTGAAGAAAAATAAACTCATGAGTCGTTTAGACATAAGCTGTCTAAAATACCTATTTTGGCATTTGTAAGGTAGCTGAGTAGGCAAACAGCTGTTCCACTAAATGACAAGATATGTCCTCTATAGTATACACACAGAAAACAACTGTCACATAAAGAGCGGCTTCATTAAATGTAAATTCCTGTGAACGACTGAGCCTTTGGAGGATGCCACTTTCATACCTGTTGATCTGTGGAATGTTCCAAGCATTCCACAACTTTCCCATTCTTTTGTTGCCCCTGTTCCTGCTTGTTTGAAACATGTTTCTGACATCAAATTCAGGATAAGCATATATTTACAAAAATCAATGAAGTTGATGAAGTAAAACAAATATATTTGTGCTGTTGTTAATATATACCAAAAAGGATTAGCAAATTATCACAATCTCTTTTACTTATGTTTTACACAGTGGTCCCAACTTTTTTGGAATTGTAGTTGAAAACAAAGTGTGGTGTTTAGATGGGTTTCGACACACTGGCAGTATAATTTCAGTTTTTGTGTGCATGTAAACATAGTCAGTGAGAACTATCTTGTTGGACAAGGTAGCGGGTGTGTTTTTGTGTCTAAGTGCTTCTGCATAATTTGAGTCGGTCTGTGAGTAAATTACTGAGAAAATGAGTATTGTGAAAAACAAAGAGGGAAAAAAAGAGACTGCATGTGAAATGAGATCAACCTGAAAAACAAGAAAAAAAGACAAGAAGGAGAAAGGAACAGCGACAGCAAAGATAATGAAGACCAATTAGAGAAGACAAGGATGAGTTGGCGCCTCTGACCCCCGCAGCGTACCTGCTAATGACATCCAGTACCACTATGAAATCATCGTATTTGAAGTTAGACATGTCTGTCCCCAGGATGTAGGCCTTCACTTTCAACTGGACATCCTGAAGAGAGAAGGGAAAGGGTGATTTTTGGGAGGAGAACTTATGATTGAGCAACTGTGAGTTGAATAGAAAACTGGAAAAAAAACTAGTAGTGGAGAAGGAGGAGGAAGTGACTTGCTCAAACCATGCAAAGAGAGAGAAATAGGGTACACTATTCTTTCTAACCTGCCAGATCCGTGTCAGTCCATGCTCTAACTTCTTCTTCACGTAGCTGCGGTCCACCACCGACTCATCAGACTCAGCGGCCGCTGCATCATCTGGAAGTATTCAAACAAAGTACACAGATGGATTAAAAACTAACAACGAGATGAAGAAAATTGTTTCCCCTTCCCCACCATTTTTTATTTACTGTTTGATTGCATCATTTCAGCATGATTTAAAGGATTTAATTTACTTATTTCAATGGACATCTGCACAATGATGTAGGAGCTCACACAGAAAAGACTATTCTTATGGTTGATGAGGAAGCAAATGAAAAATATGCCTCAGATTATGGTAAAATATAATTCCTCAGGTGCATTCTAACATGAACGAAAAAAATGTGTTGTAGTTAATCCAGAGATCTGACGTGCTACAGGGTTGTCCTTCATTGTTACAGTCAGAATATAAAACCAACATCTCCAGTGACTGTGGTTCATCCTGTAACATCAGCTCACTATCATCTATTTCACAGAATACCATGTGGGGCTGGCACTGCACATGCTATAATGTTATAGTAGCTGAAATACTTTCTTTTGGCTCAAAAGTGAGTCTCAAGCTGCTGGCTCTGTTTTAAATGGATCTCTAGGAAAGCCTACAAGTCAACTAGCAGGTGACTATCGACCCCACATTAAATTCCTTTAATGTACTGGGAAGACTGAAAAATGGAAAGTCATCTTGGTCTTGAATTACCTCCTTGATTAATGTTTGTGTTTGTGGTTTGTCTGTCTGTTATAAATTGAATAAAGTTTTTAAAATCTATCGAGAATATTACATTTATTACTTTTTCCTTGTTCATTTTCCTACAGGATATTATTAACATTGCAGAGGAAAAACTGAATCCATGAAAAAAAGAAAATTAAAAACACCTGGACTCTATAAATTGATGTTTAGTTGAGGAAATTATTTCCAGTCTCTCCACTCTACATTATGTTCAGCTTCAGGGCTTCACTCCTAGAGATTTAGTGTCTCAAAGAGTGTTAAAAAGGAAGATGCTTGTAGATATGAGAGCTTCAACGCTTACTCCCCACTGCAGCACCCTGATAACTACCTTTATTGTTACTGAACAGTATACAGTGCAGTGCAGTATATAATACTCCAAAATGTCAAGTCAAAATACATAATTATAACAGTGTCCAAGCAGGAGAGAAACAAATAAGGCCATATAAACCAAAAAGCCAAAGTAAGAAAATGCGAAAATTCTGCTGTTGCATCTGTTATTATTTAAGCTTTTTTTTTTAAACTGATTACATGGCATTCCCTTGAAGTATTGCATAAGAATGTATAGTAGCTCTACAGGCAAACAAAATCCATAAATCCATCTCTATGTGCACAAATAATGGGCAAGGGAAGAGATTATTGATGAGAAAGACATTCAAGAGCAAGAATTTGCAGCTTTGGATCTAGTTGTGTTTGAGCTCTCACACACACTGCCCTTCATTAACCATTAAACCAGATGATAGAAAGACACATTAGTCAGAGAAAACAAGGGAGACAGGCATGAATCATGGGGAGTGTTTTTCTTATTCTGAGGCAGTGAGATTGTTGAGAGACCTAAAGCTGTAAAGACACAAACATATAATTGAACTCAGTTTCCAACTCAAATATCTCCGAGCTGTAGTCAAAACAGTGTACACGGAGCCTGCTGGGCGAGGATAAATATCTTGTGCCACTTTGATTTTTTTAAAGACAAGTAAACTCTAAAGCTCTGTCACATTTTTCGAAAACAAGAATGAAATTCTCAGGAGCAAAATCGCATGTCTCACAAGGTGAAGGACACTCATTAAAAAGTACAAACAGTTTTATTACATCTACACATTGGGTATATCTAATTATATACTGTAAATATAACAGCAAGGGGAAGAGTTCATGAAAGCTTCCAAAACCAAGATGTCGTGGGTGAGGACAAAAAAAGACAAAAAATAATTCTTAAAAGGAACCTCAAGAGGTTAAAAGACACACACAAAAAAAACCCCACCCCAAAAGACACTTGAAGTGCTGTGTTCGTTTTCAGTGGGGATCAGTGAACCTGGATTAACCAAAGCTCCTCAAAAACATTTGAGTATGTGAAGGGATTGTTTTATGGTGATACAGAAAAAAAACCAGTTTCACTCAACAACATGAGGTGTTTAAAACTGAAGACCCTAGCTGTAAAAAGCATTGGGATGTTGTGACATAAATGTGGAGGGTAATCCTGGGATTACGCAATGAGATATATGATAATCTTTATTTATATAGCACTTATCAAAACCAAGTTACAAAGTGCTTCACATAGTAAGCAAAGAACACATAAAACATAACATAGAAACACATAAAAACACCAACAAAACATCAAAAGTACTTAACGAACCACATAAAAATTAAGAATGAAAAAACCCATAAACAGAATAAACACTAGAATCAGAGAAGGCGGTGGGATAAAAGCACATTTTAAGCTTAGATTTAAAAGCAACCACTAACACAGCCTGCCATATTTCCTCAGCCTCAGAGCTCTTATTTCAAAAGTTCTGTCCCCTTTAGTCTTCAGCTAAGAGTCTGGAGCAGAAAAAAGGCCCCTGCCAGAAGATCTTAAAATGCGAGATGGGTCAAATGAGGATAAAAGCTCTGAGATATACTGAGGATTCAAACCATTTAGTGGCTTGTGTTGGTAATTAAAAGAATCTTAAAATGAATTGTAAAACATACTGGAAGCCAGTGTAAAGAGGCTAAAACCAGAGTGACCTGTGTAAAGTCAAAGTAAAGCTTGGCAGCTGAGGTCTGTATTGTGTGTAGCCGGTCTAGACCGGTCTAAAAAGGCTGTTACTGTAATCAAGACATGATAAGATTAAAAACATCTAAAATAGATTCTGTATCTTTAAAATTTAACATCGGTCAAATTCTGGCAATGTTCCCTAGTTGAAAAAAGTCAAAGTCTTAAAGTCAGACCCAACAGATCTCAGTCATCTGCTGAATTGGCTGCATTGTGACTGTGGGGCAAGGGAAGTCTGTGAGCATGACTTGCCACCAAGATCAATCTTCATTATCTGTACCTGCTATAAACACCCGACACATTCTCCCACTGAATTTGTCTCAACAATACACTAACAATCTTACAGGCTGAATACAAGATAACATGTTTGTTACTGTGTCCAAAAGTTTCACGTTAACTGAAAAAAATATTCATATACAGTGTATTACCTTGACATGGTCAAATGTGTCTTATCCCACGTGAGAGGGAAAGTAAGAATGGATAATGGCCATTTTGAGCACCAGACTGGCAAGTTTACTTGGCAGACAAGGAGGCACCACTTTCATAACAGTAAATCAAGTTTAAATTCTGGCCAACAATGAGACTTCTGCACCAAGCCATTTCAAAGACGTTTATCTTCTCCTCCGACCAACTGATTGCAATCATCACACTCAGAAATGAATGTGACAGGGAGTGATGCACCTCATGCCCTTCTTTGATGTTTGGATTTATATGAAATATGATGCTCTCATTCATCTCATATTTCTATCTTCACTGGGATTGTCCTAATGATGTATTCAAGATTAGCGCCCTTCCAATCCTTCCATGTTACCTCCACTGTCATGTTATAACCATTACTCGTCACCATTTCTAATGATGACATTGTGGAAGGGTTTAATCCAACATATCTGGGAATTTGAGTCATTAATGGGGATAGTGCTGGTGAATACAATTGCATAATTCACTAAAAGACAAAAGAACAGAGGGCCTGGGAGACACTGTGACATAGCAACTTGACATATCTGGGTTTCATTTAATGAGCACAGGGATGGCAATGGGAGTGTGGGGAAGAGAGAGAAAAAATATTTGGGGAAGACAAAATGAAACAACACTTGAAAAGTGAGAGCACTGAGAAAGGGTGAGAGAGTCGTGACTGTGACTGATAAATTGATGACACAAAAATGAGAGCATTGGGTGTGCCAGAGAAAGAAAGGTTGCATCAACAAAAAAAATTTAATTTTTAAGAACTGTAATCTAATTAAAAATGAAAAAATCCCTTGTTTTCAAAAAACATGGAAATTAAGAGTAACTACTTCATACCCACAATCCTTACAGAACTGCAAGAACAGACAATTTAAATTCAGAATTAACGCTGGATTCATTTACAGCATGGGTTTTTCCAAGTCTAATACTATGGACCCATTCTCAGACAATCACACATGGTGAGGGTGTAGACACTCTCAACATATTAACTACTAAGAGAACCTTAATAATGGTCATTAAAATGTTTCACTACAGGGAGGGGGAAAAGAATAAATAATAGGGAAAGCCAACCTTTGCCAATGCGTAGGTGGTAACCAGTGTTTGACCTTTGGTGGCATTGTAGTTAACTAAGTTCTGGTGACTCACAGGACAAACACCCGCAAGGGCCTTAGCTTATTTCAAATTATGTCTGATAAAAGAGCAGCATGTGCATGACTGGATAAAAAGATTTAGAGATTTACAATTAGAATTGTATAAAATAGTAGAGCAGAAAAAACAGAAAACTCCAAACTAACTCAGTACAGCTGGGTAGTATTGGCTTGTAGCACTGCACCACATGGTTAATAAATCCTACTTTAAGGTATTGCATTCCATCACACTCTATACCCTAAATGTTTAAAGTTACTTATTCAGTGATGATTTGGAGCAGTTTGGGCATAACAAATTCATTTTTTTTATTCACATGTACACATTAATGTGCTTGCAAATAAATCAAAGTACTGTATACACATGATCTTTGAGCAGATTGAAAATGTTGAGAAATTTGTACTAAGTCTTGTTGAAGGGTGGTATGCATGAATAAAAAGTGTGATATGAGGGGTCAATCAAAAAAAAGAAACAAATTGTAATATGAACTGGGAGAGTTCAGTAAAGTGTAGGTTATTTCACATAGCATGCTCCCCAGGTAGTTCATATGCCATGTTACTACTGAACAGTAATGAAGTGCGAAGGCCAATTCTCACCCTGAATGTTGAAAACAGATCGTTTTCTTTATCGCAGTAGAGCAGACAGCCTCCATACATCTCAATATTAGCCTACATATTTATGCCCATGCTCTGTATGACCGTGTAGCAGAAGCACAAACTGGCCATTGGCTCTCACACACACACATGGAGCAAGCCCTGAGCCTGACAACCATGAGTCCTGATTAAACACGGCAGGGTCTGAGCTACAGCAGCAAATCTATTTTGTCAGGTGGGTATGTGACCCTGGCCCATATTACTTCCTGAAGCAACCTTTCCTTTCATCAATTTACAAGATTAATTACTTAAACATCGCACTGACCAGCTCGATTCAATGGCATGTTGTTTTTTTTTGCTTTCTGAATGAAGGCAGAGGTGAGAGTGTGTGTGTGTGTGCGCGTGCGTGCGTGCGTGCGTGCGTGCGTGTGACAGAAAGACAGAGGGGAGAGTGACCCTCATTGGGTCTGACCGTTTGTACTCTGAAGGTTCTTGTGTGAGATGGGGGTCACAGCAAAAATACTCTTCCACAAATGAGACAAAGCCTGTACATTAAATAACTACTCTGATGGACCACCCCCACCACCACCAAACACACACACACACACACACACACACACACACACACACACACACACACACACACACACACACACACACACA
>JBBPCS010004475.1:0-11290 GCA_037974645.1 Hollardia meadi | reverse complement strand
GCCTGGAAGACCACGGAAGACAACTAAAGTGGATGATCACAGAATTCTTTCCTTGGTGAAGAAAAACCCCTTCACAATATCCAGCCAAGTCAAGAACAGTCTGGAGAAGGTAGGCGTATCATTGTCAAAGTCTACAATCAAAGCAAAAAGGAAAAAAAGGGTTAGGGTTAAATTTAAAAAGTGATGTATTATAAGAATTATAATTAATATAATATTTATTTTATTAAGTAAGTATTGTAATTGAATAGTCATTTGACTAATTGAATAGTCAAATGATATGTTAATCAGGACAATCCTATTGGCTATTCACCTGAAGCTTCAAATGTCGGACAAAACTACTTGCAACATTTGATTTGCACTTGTAGATCTGATTTGTAACTGCAAACTTGGGATTCACACATACAATTGAATTTTGTATGAACTTTTTTCACCCACAATCAGATAGATGTGTAACTGCAAACCTTTGTCCAAATCTTCTTTATGCACTTAACACCTTTGGAATTATTTGTACAAATCTTTATCCTGTGTTCACAAAATATCATACACAGCTGCAAATCTCCTTATGGATTCAAAAATGAAATACATTTGTTCAGATTTTTTTTTACACTTTAAATCATTTGTATGTATTCATACAAAGCCTTTTTAATGCATTCATTAGACAGATTTGGTGATACACAGCCACAATACTTTTGTGCCTAGTTCACAGATGAGTGAAGATGAGTCCTTGAGTCCCAGCTGTGTCTCTATAAAGAGTGATGCATCCATGGGCCACCCGCTCAGCTTTGGTGTTGATAAATTAAAAAGGTAATCCTAAATTCTGTGCACTATTGATAAATACATTCAAATTTGTCAGTTATACATGTGTTCTTGGTTTGCTGAAAAAGTGAATTCATAAGTAAAAAGATTTTTCTCTTTTAAAGTCATTGTAAGCATTAATATGCTGATGTTAGCATTTAGCTCAAAGCACCACTGTGCCTAAGTACAGCCCCACAATGCTGCTGGAATGGCTGTAGACAGTTATGTTTAGTAGTTTCTTGACCTTTTTGAATTGATCAATCTCTTCTTTTAATAGTTCACAGAGGAGTGAAGATGAGTCCTTGAGGGCCAGCTGTACCTCTATAAAGAGTGATGCATCCATGGGCCACCCACTCAGCTTTGGTGTTGATAAATTAAAACCTTAATCCTAAATTCTGTGCACTATTGATAAATACATTCACATTTGTAGGTTATAGATGTGTTCTTGCAATGGTTGCTGAAAAAGTTATTCCTAATTCATTCCTATTTCATTTCATAAAAAGACTTTTCTTTTTTAAACGTACAATTTGTTAGATATGGTGAGAATTTTAGTTTAAAAGTTCAAAACATGAAACTTACATACTTACATTATCAGCAGAATGTGAAGAAACAACAGTGTTGATGTTATGTCAAAGATGTCTATGTATTGCATTGCAGAGATTTTCTACTGAAGTTAGCATGCTAAACAGCTAGCCCCGGCCAATCCTGTGTCATATTACCACTTTGTATGTCATGAAGCGATAGTCCGATAGCCCCCCGCAGGTTTCAGCTGGGAGATAAATATGAGCAGCATGTTTGCTAAGTTTCAGAAGCTCTCTTAGCGTTAAGTCTAAGTAAAAAAAAACCAAAAAAACAAACAAACTCACAAAATGTCAAGAAAGGAAATATTCGTACATTTTTCTTACTAAACAGAAAAATACAAAAATCTTTTAAATTCAAGTTTCTCTTTTACCGAACTAGGATGAGCTTTTTTGCCTTGTTAACTCATTGTGAAACATACTTCACTGCTTCATTCAAACAAGACATAAACAAAATAAAACTCACTAAAATTTGGCTTTCCACAATCACCTCTGGTTTGCTCTAAGTAAATCCTCAATTTACTGAGTAAGATGTGAAAATATCCCATGTCTACATGCTGTTTTCAGCTGCTGCCAACGGCTGACTCTATCTTGCTGTTCTGATGCTTTACCTCTCTCCTGTCCTTGCTTGCAGTATCCTGTCATCCCCAAAGTCATAGTCCTCATTGGAGCTGCTCTAAATCACTGATGTACTGCATGCCCTATTGTTAAATTGGCCAAAACCAATCTCAGTGGCTGTGTCACTTTCCCACTTTCCAGCTGTGATCAGGTTGCAGAGCCCTGTTGAGTTGAGCCCTGTTGCCTGCGGCGACTCCCCCTGTGATACGAGGTCACGATCTAGGAAGACTTCAGTAAGCGCTAGGACCACTAGGACCACTAGCTCCACTGCTAACTGAGCTAGGAGTCATAGCTACAACCAAAGATAATTACACAGCCCAAGATAAATACAGCAAATAGTTTAGTGACAGCAGTTGGCGGTTACACAAAGCTGCTAGCATGACTGTAGACTATTTGTTGTTTAGTTGTTTCTAAATCTAATCTAATCTTTCCTAATCTTTCTAATTTCGAGTTGAATAATCTCTCCTTTTAATAGTTCACAGACGAGTGAAGATGAGTCCTTGAGTCCCGGCTGTGCCTCTATAAAGAGTGATGCATCCATGGGCCACCCACTCAGCTTTGGTGTGGAAAAAACACAAAGGTTATTTAATTTAATGTTTTCTTAAACAAAATATCTTGCATCTAAAAGCACATTAAGGTTAATGCAAAATTATTTGTGGTTTATACATATCTGGAACCAGCAGAATGCCAGCAAGGTTAATGTGATGCCCTATCATCTCATGCAGTTTGAGAATAAATAAATAAATTACATTATACAAATGTACATAAATGACATTTCAATTAGGCCTGTGTGTTAGCACATGTGGAACATAAACTAGAAAGTGGAAATCCCGCCCAGACAGCTCTGGCCGTGGATCAGTGGCTGTCTGTTAGCTAAACTATGATAACCCGGGTAGCCCCTGGATGTATATCTTAAAGGGGTGTTGGTGCAATGAGACCAAATGAAAAAACAGTTCTTGAATGGACAAGAGAGAGAAAGGTGGACAGTGCAGACCGTGTATAACTGAAGTTTGGAAAAGTTATGTCTCTGAAAACACAAGCAACTATATCAATAAACTTGAAAGCATTTATAACAATATCTCATGAATGCATCTATTTCAGGGCTATGGCCCTGCATTAATGTTCGACTGTAATGACTGTGCATCAGTCTGTGTCTTGTACCTATAAACAAGCACAAGCTGTAGTTGTCTAAGACTTATCTACTCCCTTGTATGAAAGAATACAAGCTATAATCGTCTGGGAATGATCTACTACCCTTTATGAAAGAAAAGAAGGTCTTTTCAGGAATTATCTGCTACCCTGCATAAATGATTACACATTTTAGTCATCCAGGAATTATCTACTACTCTGTGTAAAGGAACATAAATTGAAGTCCTCAAGGAATGTCATCTTTTGAAATGAATGGAAAGAATAACCTCAAAACTGAAAACGTACAAAATTATGGCCCCAAAATGGAAACCTTACCAACCTGTGATGAGTACTGTGGCCGAGAGAGCTCAACGCACTGCAACTTAAGAAAACACATGCAAATAGACAAAACACTAGCAAACTAAGAAAACATCTTCATCAATTTGACAACACGTGCGCTTCAAACACTCACAACCGAACCAAATAGAGAAATGCGATGCAAACACTCACAGCACAACCACATAGAGAAACACGTTGCAAACACTCACAGCACAACCAAATAGAGAAATGCAATGCAAACTTGCTGACAGGATCATTTCACACATTCGCTCTTCACAGAGTCTCGACATCATGTGCCAGATCCCGATCTTCTGCTGGATTTCTGCTGTAACATTTCAGGAGATATTTAGGGGAGATAAGAAAGCTGAAATCCCTCAAACTCTTACAGAGATGATGGTACATTTTCTGTTTGCCCACACAAAACGTAGAAACAGGAAGTATGAGAGGAAGATTGAGAATAATGAAGAGAGACTTCTGAAGACACACAGAGAATTCCTTCTGAAACTTGGCAAGCTTGCATTTGTCCAGCTGCAGAAGAACAACCCGATCTTCTATGATGAAGATCTAGAAGACTGTGGCATTGACATAAAGGAGGCAACCATCTATTCTGGATTTTGCACCACAGTTTTTAGCGAAGAAAGAGTCTTTTCCCAGAAAAGGGTCTTCCTCTTTGTGCACCTGACCATACAGGAGTTCTTTGCAGCTCTTTTTGTCTATGACTGTTTCACAAACAAGAATACCAAAGAGCTTGGCGACTTCCTCAATCTGAAGGACAAAGAACATACTCTACTTGATCTTCTAAAGATGACAGTTGACAAAGTGTTGGAGAAGGAAAATGGCCACCTGGACTACTTCTTGCGATTCCTCCTTGGCCTCATGGTTGAACCCAACTGAGTGCTTCACGGTCTGCTGACATCACTAGACTCAAGCGAAGACACCAACAAGAAAATCTTGACTTACCTCAAGGCTATCTGAAGGAAGGCCCTCTCTCCAGACTGCAGTATCAACCTCTTCCAGACCATGATCGAGATGAGAGATCACAAAGTCAAAGATGAGATTCAGGAATATCTCAAATTGCCAGATCGTTCCAAAACAGAGCTGACTCCCCTGCACTGCTCTGCGCTGGCCTACATGCTGCTGGTATCAAAGAATGATCTGGATGTGTTGGACTTGAAGAATTACAACACATCAGAGGAAGGCAGAAGGAGGCTGATACCAGCTGTGAGGAGCAGCAGAAAGGCCATGTAAGTTTCCTTTCCTTGTAATACCTAAAACAGGTTGCAGTATTTCTTTCAATTGTGAGTAGCGTATATTGAACTTCATCTTAGGCTGAATTCCCAAGAGCCAGTCTGTATATCACCTAATAGGGCAAATGAGGGGGACAGGTGGTCCCTGTCCCTGATATAAATTATATCCTTGCTACATATTTTATGCATATCTTTGAATGGTTGCACCTTTTTTTCATCATACTATAACCCTTTTTTCCACCCCTAGACTAACATACTGCAAAGTGAATGAGGAGTGGCTTGAACACCTGGCCTTTGGTCTCAAGTTCCCCTACTTACCTCTGATAGATCTGGATTTGAGCAACAATGACTTGAAAGATTCAGGAGTAAAGCTGCTCTGTGATGGACTGTCGAGTCAATACTGCAGACTGAAGATACTGAGGTATGTAATAGACTTTTATATGTCCCTTGGCAGAGTACATTTTTTGCATAGTCTCTGACTGCTGCTTGAGTCTGAGCTTGCTACAAACCTTCCTGCTTCAGATTCCACTTCTGTACTAACCATCAAACTCATGTATTGTGAAACCTCTTCTTCAGTCACTTCTTTTTTATTAGAGCTGCCACATTTATTCAGGGATGCAAGAGATATTGTTGGTTATGATGTTCCTTATGAATCCATCTTGAACCTGCATAGAGACGGAGCACAACGTGTCATACTCTGAAAACCACGCCCACCGGAGGGGAAACCGATAGGAATATAGAAAAACAACTCAGGGCTGAAACAAAATGCCTGTAAAATGTACAAAATTCTTTGTAGCAGTTGTGTACTCTCTCTCTCTCTCTCTCTCTCTCTCTCTTACATTATGTGATGAATCAGGCACAACCATTGATTTTTGACTTCAGCCAGCCATATTTTCTGATCAGAACAGATTTAAATTAGGTCTCTCACAGCAAACTTCAGAGTAACGAGCTCCGTAAAATTCTAAATCACAGAAAGAAATGATACAGCTAACTGTAGTTTAGCAAGTGAAACCAGAGATTTCTTAAGAAGCTACAAGCTAAGTCACCGTCAGATAACGTGGTGAATTAAACAAATGAATATTCAACCAATCATCACAAAAGCATTTGATATTGCATTTGGAAGCCCTGCAGAAATAACACTTTTTAAAACAAATCAAACTTATTAACTTACTTAATATAGACTTTCAGCAGTGCTTATTACCAATCAAAATGCTTAACATAATGACATATTTAAGTGTCAGGATCCTCCAAGCTGTGCATCCCACCATACAGATGCGTTTAGGCATTTTTCTGTTGATTGCTAGCTAGCAGAAATGACAGGGATGCACCTTCACGTAATACAAAGTCAATGGAGAGAGATTAATTGTTTTCCCATCCGTGGTGGGCAGTGCTTAATTGCGCTCTGTCTCTATGCTAATAAACCAAACACTGTTTTCTCAGGTTGTCAGGTTGTCTGGTCTCAGGGGAAG
The DNA here is from genome assembly GCA_037974645.1 of Hollardia meadi. Lineage (NCBI taxonomy): Eukaryota > Metazoa > Chordata > Actinopteri > Tetraodontiformes > Triacanthodidae > Hollardia > Hollardia meadi. The sequence goes on along the minus strand of JBBPCS010004475.1, from coordinate 5,116 downwards.
GATGTGCTTATCTGGCCTCAGCTTTAAAGTCCAACCCTTCCCATCTGACAGAGCTGGACCTGAGCTACAACAATCCAGGAGACTTGGGAATGAAGTTGCTCTCTGAGCTGAAGGACAATCCACAATATAAGCTCAGCAAACTCAAGTAATTGCAATTTGACCAGTACTACATTTTTTTACTGTTTTCTGAACTGAGAGAAGAAGTGCTGCTGGACTTTAAAACTAGACTGTACTTGCAGATAAGAGTTTTACACTGAAGCTAAACTGTTCAATGACCCTAAAGACAATCGCCAATATAAAAACAAATTTTTACAGATATGCAGTAATTGACCACAATAAATTATTGTTACTTCTTGCTGTTCTTTATTTAATCCTCAATTTCCTGAACAGTGTTGAACAGGGTGGAATTCACCGAATGAAACTTGGATTCAAGAAATGTAAGTATCTGTGAAAATCCTGAACATTTGCTGAATGTTGTGACCACAATGATAAATGCAAATTCAAATAATAATTTCTGTTATTTGGTGAAATGATTTTACTGTACTTTTTCCCTTTTGAATACACAGAGCCTCATAAATATATTCAAGATGTTATAAACCACATACACATAACAGTATAACATTAAGTCATGGGAAATTTACTGATAGCTAGATAGGTAACAGTAATAGCAGCCATACCACAGGCAAATTAACAATGAGAGCAAATTATGCTAAGATTAGTTAAAAATGTAAAATGTCTTTTCATTGGGTTGATTCAAATGATGAGCTAAAATTAGCTGATGTTGATTTGACATTGACTAATAGTAATAAAGGTAAAACGTCCGCTGACACAGGCTGGTCACGGTCGTGGATGGCCAAGTATTTCTGTCACTCAGGCATTCAAGAACCTTATTACCAGCAGTGGCCTTAAGCTATAATACATTAAGCCAGTTTATGCTCCTGAAATTAAGTGTTCTCTTACCTACAGATGCCTGTGAGCTCACTTTGGACCCCCACACAGCCCACAAGAACCTCCTTCTCTCTGAAGGGAACAGAAAGGTGGCCTGGGTGGAAGAGGAGCAGCATTATCCCCGTCACCAAGAAAGATTTGATTACTGCCAACAGGTGCTGTGTGAACAGGGTCTAGAAGGATGCTGCTACTTGGAGATTGAGGTGTTGGAGCCCTTCAGTATTGGGTTAACCTACAGAACCATTGGCAGGAAAGGGGATAAGGATGATTGCAAGCTGGGGCACAACAACAAGTCTTGGTGTTTCATTTGCTCTGCTGATGGTTGTTATGTTCTGCACTGCAACAAGAGTGTCAGTGTATCTTACTTCTGGTCACGTTCCAGTCGGGTGGGAGTGTATCTGGATAGTCTGGCTGGGACTCTGTCCTTCTACAGAGTTTCCGCCGACAGTCAGATCCACCTCCATACCTACAAAACAACATTCAGTGACCCCCTCTATCCTGCTTTTGAACTCCACACCCTTTCCTCTGCATTATTTTGTCAGCTAATATAACCAGATTTTCACTGCATTCACTCGAGCAACAAAGGGTGTAGATTTGCATGTGCGTGGTGGGGACATGTCCCATACACTCAAGGAACTGTTACCAATATTTTTAATAATCTATCTGGTATTTTAGAAAATACACACAATTATCTGCTCCAATCCTATTAGTAGCAGGTCCAAGCAGAGTTGCCAGGTTTGTCTCTGCAAAAAGTCCAGTATCTTTTCTGAAAGAGAAATGTTGGTTTTTAATGCAGTGCTGCCAGAGCAGTCACAGGCATTTGGTGTTGGTTTTCGTCCTTAAACCTTATCTTTGCAGAATTGTTGCAGAAAAACAATCCTTTTTTTGTTTCTGTTGCAGATAAATGTGAATTAAGTCAATTTTCCAGTTTCCATCCAAAAACCAAACACACAACTTACAGCATGACAGACAAACTTTTAGCACCTCAGCAGCCAAAAGCTCTTTGCCCCTCTGGGGTCAAACACCATGATGAAAACAGTGACAACACCCAATGTACACACAGAAAATAACAATAAAATTCTGGTTATTTCAACAACATATTTGGCTCCAACATTTGGAGAAGAACGGCCACCTGGTTTTCTTCTGCGATTCCTTCTTGGCCTTATGGCCAACTGGACAGTCCTTCAGACTCAAGCCAAGATATCGACAAGAATATCTTGACTCACTGCAAAGCCATCCAAAGGAAGGCCCTCTCTCCAGACAGTTGTATCAACCTCTTCCAGACCATGGTCGAGATGAGAGATCATAAAGTCAAAGATGACATTCAGGAATATCTCAAATTGTCAGATCGTTCTGAAACAGAGCTGACCCCCCTGACTCTGGATGTGTTGAACTTGAAGGGTTACAACACAATAGAGGAAAGCAGAAAGAGGCTGATACCAGCTGTGAGGAGCAGAAGAAATGCCGCTTAAGTTTACTGCAGTATGTAAAATTTGACTATATCTTTTTCTAAATAGTAAGGTGGTCTTGTAAAGTTGGCATATAAATCATCTGCCACACAGTGTCCACTAATGTGTGAAGACCAGGGTATGCTTGAAACTGTCATCTGAGCATTGAGTCGAGTGGAAGTGTATCTGATTTGGCTGGCTACACAGTTTCCTCTGACAGTCAAACACGCCTCCATACCTTTAAAACAGCGTGTAATGAAGCCCTGTATCCTACTGTTGAACTTCACACTCAGTCTTATGCCTTGTCAGCTAAATTTAAACCAACCTTTCACAGCATTCACACTAGTTGCAGCCCGTTGGTCAAATCCAGTTATCAGAGGTAAGCCATTATTTCTAATAAAGTCTAAACAACTGTAGAATTGTCCAACTGCTGAAGATTGAAGTTGTAGACTCTCAGATTTTACCAAATAACTAAATTTGCATCCTCAAAGTTTGAGCTTATACTGTATTAATATGTTGGCTATATGTATTTAAAAGTACAGCTGAAACTATTTTAATCAATTAGTTGAATGGCAGAAAATTAAAGCAAATGTTTTGATAATTCATAAATTGTTTTAGAACTTTTTTAAGCTGAACTCTGTCCTTTCTGGGTAATGGACTTTCCTTTTTAAATTTCTGACATTTTATAGACAAAACAACTAATCGATTAATAAAGTAAAATAACTGGCAGATTAAGTTGTAATTAAAATAACTATTAATTGCAGCAAAATTTCCAAATTATATATGACATATAAGATTATATCTCCCTTGTACAGTTTGATTTTGTCTGAATTGTTATAATTTTGCTTTTTTTGCTGTTGTGCTTTTTTTCTCTTTCTTTTCTTTTTGTTTAGCTTCCCCTTATTTTATTTTGATTGACAAGGTTTTATGGTAGTTGTTAATGTACACATTGGTCATTTGTTAATATGATCGTTTATAATGTACATTTATATGTAAAATGTTAACAGACATGTGATCAATAAAGAGAGAGAGAGGGAAAAAAAGAACACAATGGCTTGTCATATTTGGATGAATGGTTCACTGGTTTGGCTGGCAGTGAAGGGTGGGGCAGTCTGGCTGCCTCGGGTCCCAACTGTCACCCCAGACACACTGAAGGAGGGAGGGGCCTCTTCATCACAATAAGGCACAATAAGAGCCCTGACTGAGGATGCAGGTGCAATACATGTGAAACATAATATCGCTGAGTATAATTGAGATTTGATGGGTGTCCAAAAATGCAGACTTTAAAAAATAAGGTGATACTATGTGTAGCTGAGTATCAACAAATGTGTCATCACACATCACTACACAAGTAGTAACTGTTAAGAGAGTTTGTATGCCTGTAGTTTCCTTTCTTAGACCCCTCAGTTCATTGTGTGGTGGGTTTATTTTTTAACCTATAGACTTTTCTATTTTCACAGGTAAATTATTGGTTATTGTATGTGTTTTATGTTCATGTGGGGTGGATAGGTAGGTGTTTGTAAATAGGAATTGCTTGACATTTTTGGAAATATACATATTTGCTAAATTAGACCAATACCACTGTCATGTCTATCTGGTAAATATAAAGCTACAGCCAATAGACATTACCTTAGCTTTGCAAAAATACTAGAAACATGGGAAAACAGCTAGCCTGGCTCTGTCCAAAGGTCAGTCCACTAATCTGCACATATCTTGATTGTTTAATCTGTGCAAAAGTCAAGCATATTAATGACAAATTTTGGTTTACTGGGACTATTTCTTGGCCTATTTCCAGGTCTTTATTCTAAGCTGGACTAATTGTCTCCTGACAAACTTCATATGTAACGGACAGACCTGAAAGTGGTATCGATCTAATCATCTTTCAACAAAAAAAACCAAATAAGTCTATTTACCAAAACCAACTTTATGTAAAGCACATTGAAAAGAATTTACCAAGTAATTCTTTTTTAAAAACAATTAAGCAATGTCAATTTTGTAGACTGGTGTCTGTATTGTTGTATTATTACAATACTGATGCCCCCTGCAACTAAAAGTAAAATTGACAATAGTAACTTAAGCACTGACACACCCTGAATGTTTAGCCATGCCCACAACAGCGTCATCAAATATTTTGCTCACTAATAGAGGAGAATTATTTATTACTTCAGCCATTCGAATTTACAATCTTCTGTTTGCTTTGTCTCTTTAAAAAAATTTTTTTTAATGGCAAGACAACAGACAAAACACTGACAGGACAACAGGAGTTTGTTTTGGCTCTTAATCGCATTGCATTTTTTAACCTGTCAAACCTGTATTATTAATACTAAGCCGTTATAATCACTGGTAGTGGTGGCTATACCAACAGTGTGTGTGTTTGCTTGAATATTTATTTTAATAGTTGAAGATTTTGTCAAATAAGCTTATTTGTTTTCTTGGATGAGTTGATTTAGAAGAGACTGATACCACTGTCATGCTGTATGCTACACCGATCAGCCACAACATTAAAACCACTGACAGTTGAAATGAATAACACTGACCATCTTACTACAGTGCAATATTCTGCTGGGAAACCCTGGATCCTGACATTCATGTGGATGCCAACTGACACAAACCATCAGCCCAAACAGCCTTGCAGATCAAGCACACCGACACACCCCAATGACATTGGTCCCCCAGCAGGACAATGTGTGCTGCCACACCACAAAAACTGCTCAGGAACA
>JBBPCS010004474.1:0-11290 GCA_037974645.1 Hollardia meadi | reverse complement strand
TGTGTGTGTGTGTGTGTGTGTGTGTGTGTGTGTGTGTGTGTGTGTGTGTGTGTGTGTGTGTGTGTGTGTGACAGCTGGAAGTGTCTGTACATGTGTGCCTACAGTGTTGACTTTATGGAACATTTGTTGTTAGTTTGTCTGACTTTTTAATTAACATGAATCACGTCATTGTTTAAAGTCGACTTTCGACACAAACAATCGGAAAGTGCTCAGACACACCTGCCTGTAATGGAAATGTGGGGAGATAAGAACTTTTTTCTCCCACACTCACAAGCACAGACACCTTATCACAAGGCTGCAGGCAACTGTGCGTGTGTTTACCTGTCACACCAAATGCATGACACTCTCCTCATCATGTTTGCCACTGTGGAAACACTGACCTTTGGTTGCAGATGCAAGCTGTGTTTATTTTATATCTCTAGTTTTGAATGGAATGATTGTTGTTCTCACGCACTGATTGGCATTAAAGGACATTGGCATGCCAACATGGTTAAAGCAGGAAACAAGGCCATGTGAAAAAGTTGAGAACTGAATGCTTTTTTGGAGGTTGTAGTGATTGTTTTCAAGGCATTTCTTCTCATGAGGAACTGTGTGAAGTCGAGCAGGCAGACAACGATCAGCCTGATTTTTACTATAAAAAGCTCAACATGCATATCTTCTTGCTTGAACAATATCCTTGAGATAAAGTGCAAGTCAGTTCCTGTTCTCAAATGAACTATACAATATAGTAGTATATAAGTAGTATATAATATAGTAACGGTGTGTCGTAGTTAAATCAGACTTTGTACTGTGTTCCCTGTAAATTCTGAAATAAAGAAAATGACTGTGCACTATTAGCTTAACACAGATAAATTACTCAGAATAAGTTCCATCTCACACAGGCTCCGCCCTCTGCTGGACTCTATGGGTAATGCTCTCCTCCAATCAGGATCACGTATTTCACTCACTGAAATTTGCATGAACATAACCAGCCATCAGGATGAGCCTCCTAGAAAACGTGGAAGCTTCAACGTGAAACCGCCACCAACTATCCTTTTTCTCTTCAGTGATTGGTGAGTTTGTCCACTGTTCTTAGTCTTTCTCCACGGATGAAGCCGCTCCTTCAAGAACCTTGCCTCGGCTGTGACCATGCAGAGAGCGGTGTCCAGCAGTGACCACCCTGGATGGAATGCTGGGCAATTCCCCTGGTGAGATGGCTACTTTCTGCACTTTAAGAAGATCCTGTGCTGCAACGAAAGTGAGCCAGAGCTGGAAATTGACGTCATTGCTTCCCATCAGCCCTGCTGAGACGACATCACCCCCAGGTGGTGATGACAACATCTCTTCAGAATCAGCGACCCTGGCTTCACGCGGAAGTACTATGCCAACATCCGTTCGCGAAGACTTCCCCCAGGTGATGGCTACTGCTGCCCCTACCGCTTCCCCCCAAGTCAGAGAACCATCTCAGGGAAGGGTTTTTATGGCTCGGCTTGTCCGCTGGAAGAGGCAGAGGGCCAGTATGTTGGTGCTATACATGCAAAGAGGCAAGGATAACCAACGGTGTCAGCATGCTGGGTCTAATTATTAGTGCTGCGAGCCACGTGCTGGTGTTATTCACTAGACTTCACCTGTTCGAGCAACATTGAATGTTGTGTCTGTGCATAGGGGTTACTATTGTAACCTGCATGCACGTTAAGATCTGCCCACCTTGCTGACAGAGGAGCAGCGGGTGGCCGTTGGGAAAAATACACCTCGCCGCCACTTAGATCTGGGCGGAGGGATGTCGCAGGAGTCATTTTCCTTGTCGGGCTCCACTTGGACAACAGCAGCTAGATATCTACTGATACAGCTGATTGTAAGTCGCAGACGGCGACATGTCTGGCTGCTTGGCTTTCGTGCAAATTTCAGTGGGCGAATACGTGATCCTGATAGGAGGAGAGCATTACCCACAGAGTCCAGAAAAGGGCTTAGTCTGAAAAAAAAACATGAAAACCTTCCGATCTTTAGATTAAAAAAATTATTTTGATGGTGTTGTCTTCATCGTTATGAGTTTTTAGTGTGCATGTAAACACACTGAATACACTCTCTTCAAACTTATTAGAGGTGTGGGTTGTGATTGAGACTGAGACAGTCACTGTGAAAACAATGAGCCATCTGGTAGGTGAGATCACTCCTTATTACAGGGTGGAGCTGGCAATTGGGATTGCAGATGGATTTAGTCCAGACTGACATGGTTATAACATGAACCCAAGCAGACATGCAGCGAAACGTTCACACACAGAGATGGAAGTGGTTAGCCAATCCTACTTGAAACGAGCGGGGACTTTTTCCAGAGATACTTATCTCTGCAAACTGCACACGCTAGTTAAACACACCCTCCTCTCCCTGTAGTGCTCTTCCTTGTTAGAGTAACTGAGAGAGGCGCAGAGACTGTTGTGTTTTCATAGGCAGGCTTCCCAGGCTGACCTCTGTTGGCATGCAGCCAGGGTGGAGACACTTGACTTAATGCAACATGAAGTGCTGCAGCTACCCAGTCATACTGGACTCCAACACAGGGTGGTTGGACCGAGACAGCAGAACTAAAACACTCAACAATGAACAATGATGTCTACCTCAAATTGGCCTCCAGGGTCGCTGACTCTTAGTGGACAGGATGGAGGTAGGAGGGCTTGTCCAAAACTCCTTGGCTTGTTCTCCAAAGCAACCACCAGAGAAAACAGCAAAAAAATTGATAAAGTAGATTGAGTCACCCTCTCTCATTCTTCATAATGCTGTGCTACACATTCATACAGTTACAGAGATATTACATTGAGCTGCTATAGTGCATAATAAAAGATGTGCTTAGGGTTATACAGATTAATTACAGCAATGTTGGACCAGATTTCACAAAAAATTATCTTTAGACAGTTGCATTAAACAGGACCAAAACACTTGAGAAGAATAGATACTGAGAGCTGAAATGGTAATAATAATACATTAATTAGACAGGACAACAGAAGGGGCTGTAACTAGAATTTTATAGAAGTTTAAGTACTGTATTGTTAGCTGAAAAGACTTCTTACAGACTAACATGCAGACTTAAAAAACCCAGACTTTGCAATAAGATATCAATATACTATATCTATACAAGTCAATAACATAACAATATTTCTTCTCTGGCTGATTTCAGATGGAAAGATGTTCAAATAGTCCAACAAAGGAGTCCTAACTGATTACCAGCTGAAAAGACAAAGCAAGAGCAGGGCACATCTCCCAACCAAGAGATCCTTCACTTCATTTTACTGAATACTGAAATTGTATCAGTCATTGGTAACCAAGCCTTTATTAACAACATATAAGGAGCTACATTGGGGACAATGAAATGTGATTCAGGAAGTCCAGTTTGAGTAATAAAAGTTTATGGGCTTATCAGACTACACAGCAGTTTAAAATGCCCTGGGACAAGTTTTTATACTTTGTGTAAAATCATCACAGTGGCAATAATTTTATTTTTCATCCTGAAAATTGCAAGGTAAACAGTTGAAATACGTTGTTCGTGTTACAAAGTAATCTTGTGTGCTTGCATGTTGATGGAATCATGCAGTCAAAAGTTAGGCCAGATTCAACTTTTTGCCAGACAGCCCTGTGTTTGTTTCTGTAGTGGCGCCCCAGCATTTTTTCACAGCTTAACCAAATTGCCTTTATGTTTTCTATACTCAGAGTGAGATTTTGCTTTACAAATCTTTGGGCAAAGACAGAGAAGATATTTGCCAGCTCCCTTGGCGTTAGTTAGCTCATTTCCTTTCTGGCCACATTGTCAGCCCTGTTGACGATGTTTGCTACGGTCTCCTATGTATTCTTTGGCCAATTGGCCACACAACTGTTTTTCTCAGTCAAAATATGTGATGATAGATGGTCCCACATCCATCATGGTCATAAATATAAGACGTTATTATTCTTTTAATTTCTCAGCCGCTTACTGACGAGAGGTAATTACCATGATGAAGAAACCTGTGAGGGGCAAAAATCAATTTAACATCAACAAACAAGTATATAAATACCTGTGTTTTGTCATCACACCAAACCTCCATCCCCCAACACACACCCACCACCACCGCCAGTACACACAAACACAGAGTCAACACTCGAGTACAACCATGATGTGATTTATGAGGCCAGAGCTGGATGCAGCTCTGCAGGGTAATGCATTAAGCTCTTATCTGCTTCTCCTGTAGAAGGCAGGCCTCGTATCATTTAGGAGAAGACAGAAGCCCTATAAACTATTGCCACTAGAGATTCATACACCCGCGGAGCTGCAGAAAGAGGAGGAACACAACAGAAATACTTTGTTATCAATGAGAAGTCGGTTTGTCTGAGAGTGGTAGGTGGGAACAGTGTTTAGAAAAGTGTGTGAAATGTAGAGTGAGGTCAGAGAACAGAGGCTGAGCTGTTACTAGTTTGGAGATAAGATATATTGAAAATTGAAAAGGTAAAAACTGCCTTATCTGTGCTTGGGAATCACTGAAGATGCTTGGTGTGTTCAAAGACAGTGGCAAAAACCTGTTAAGTCTGATTTTATTTAATAAGCTATAACATAATCCTATGACACTGTTCTTCCCAGAGTGTAGCTGAATACTAATAAAGCACAGAGATATATGGAGGGACACACAGTAATGTTCTCTGTAACAATTTTATGATCAATAAACAAGCCGAGCTGTTCAATGGACCTAACGTTTTTCTGTGGGTGTATAAGCTAAAGAAAAGGCATACAGAAAAAGATACTGTAGCTTTTTCTCTTTTATGTCTGCTGCAGCTGCTTCCTTGGTGATCTACTCACAAAGGAAGAAACAAAATCTCATGAACACCAAACCAAAAGTTTGCTGCTGGCTCATCAATATCCAATGAAAGAAACCAGTTTCCATTCCTGTCCTGACCATGGCAAGTCTAAGTAAAGGACCGATTTGCATTTTTCAAGTCTATCATAAAGCAGCTACAATCGATATGTTTACCATAGCAATGGATCAAATTACAATGTGGCAATGCTGAATTAATTGTCACGACAAATCTCTGCAGAGATTTATCACCCAAATCTGCAGTTTTCCTCAACTGTACAGAGCTGTATAGCAAGTTTCATCTCATTGTTGAGCTGCCTGCATGGGCCACAACTTTATTGTTTGTGGGTTCGTTTTAGTGACAAAATAAGTCGACGCAGGACTGCCAGGATGGAGATTTGAACAAATAGTTCCAGGAAAAATGTAACCAAGGGACAAAACTCACTGAGTAAACTACAAACAAAAAACCCCAAAAAGAATCAGAAATTAGAAAACAATTGTGTTTTTAAAATGTGTGCCTAATACCTGTTTAATGTTTTTATTTACTTGGATTAATTTCTGCTTTAGTGCGTAAAAGCGTACTGAAACAATCAGCAAATACATTTTCCTTTCATGTGTGTAAATTAAGCAGTATACAGCTTTTTTTTGGGATCAAAAAATATCGTAGAGGAACTAAATTTAGTGCCTAAGTCCTTGTCAAAGCTAAGCTAAGTAAAGTTCCTGCTTTTATTAAAAGGTTTTTGGTCCCCTAGGAAAGTTCCTGCGGTGGATATGTACTAGACTGCTGAGGTCTCATAGCTTCAGCTGAGCATTTTTGCATAGAACTGTGGAATATCCCTCAGCAAGAAAACACTCTGCACAGAATTTCTTAATAAAACATGCCTTTGGACTGTGAATTTTGTCCTCCATTTCTTTGTAGCTGGGATTCTTCTAAATGATCCATACCATTAAAAATGATTAATGTTTTCCGCCACCTCTATTATGTTTTCTCAAGTTTAGACAACTAAAACTTGGTGTAGGCTAGACATAGATCATGATCATGGGTGAAAGAAAAACTCCTTGATTAAGGTTAGAAAACTTTGGAGTCATGATTTAAAGACACCATCAATGACAGATAGTAGGAGATAGAATGCAATCAGCATAAAGTGCATAAATAAGCAAATATATGCTGCCATTTTTCAGGATATTGATACTGAAATGAAATGCTTCAACTACAGTGTTGTTACCTGCTTTCCCCTCCCAAACTCAGGCAAATCACATCTCTGTTTGTCCTCTTTCTCTGTCTTTACATTCAAGCGGACTTATACGTGAAATGAGATAAAGGGAGGCTTCCCACATTTATCTTTGTCAATTTTAGCCACTCCTTCATTCCCTGCTACTGTCTCTCACTCGTGTTCTTTTTTTGTCACCAAAAGTATATGTATCAGGCAGCATAGCATTTGTTCATATGCATTCCACACAGGGAGAAAACCTATAATTAGAGTTGTTGAAACTCCTCCTATCTGTCCCTCAGGTACAGCGATAGGTTGATCTGCTATCTGAGGGCCCCTGCAGGTTTTAGAGGCCAGAATCCTCCTGACCCCATTCTGTTAGCTGGAAACGGAGCAAATGTCCATAGATGGTTGACCCTACCTCTATTCTCTATGTGGGTACAGACAGAGCAGATGCACATTGGCCTCACAGAAGTAGTTGAAAGTTTAATTATTGACATGAAAAAATACAGGCTGAAGCAGTAAACTATCAATTTGACATTCTGTATATCTATGGTATATATGGTCTATATATATATGGTGTAAAACAAGCTCCTTCTAAATTAGAGTATGGGGGTGGGGGGTTTGGTCCGACTTGCTATGTACTTTGGTTATAGTGCAATAACTGTCTGGACTGGTGCCAAAAACAGTTTGTAATATCTCTTAAGTTCCAGCGGCTGCAGGGCTGATGTTAACTGGTTTAGTCATATCTGTGATTTCAGCACTTTGCATGTTTCTCTGTGACTCCATACGTTACTCAGTGTCAAGATTCCAATCACTGTGTAACGTACAAAGTGCTGAGTCTACAGGACTATCCATTGCTGTAAGTTTTAACAGTCTCATCATTTGTTATGGCAACGACTGTATCCATGAAGTGAACCCTTATGAAAATGTCACGTGAAATTTGCCTTTTCACATCTGGAAACAAATCATGGCTATTTTCACAAAACTTTAACATGTCAAAATAAAATAATATCACGTTAACTGGATATTTTCACAATTTTTTTTAATTTTTTTAATAGCTTTTTTCATGTATGAATGAAAAATTGCTTGTAAGAAAATAACACTTTCACATGTGAATTGCATATGTTCCTAGGTGATTGGCTTTTTCTTTTTTAACATTTGGATTAGAATTCCCACATGTGGAAACAAACACATACTGTTCTGTCTGGGAGCTAATCGGTACTAATGTTAGTAAGCAAGGCAAACTAAATATGTCCAAAAGAGCCTTTATCTTATTTTGAAAAATGAAAAAAAGCACTCTAGCTGTTTATATTTAGAGAATTCACATTTCAATTTCAATTACGGTTTCAGAAACCTCAATAGTCTCTCAATCAGGAAAGTTCTTCTCTACATTTTAATTTAAGCTGATGAGAGTGGCATTATTCTGAATTAAACACACTTCCTGCACTGCAGCTTAAAGGCTGATATTCCTGCAACTAGTCATGCTGGTAGCTCCCATGCTCAGGATGGCGTGCAGGGATTTAAATGTAGCCTTTTAATGTCTGCGCACCCATTGTGGTGACTCATGCTCTCATGACTGAGCTATGCTTGGAATTTAGGCTGCGTTTGTGTTTTTGTTTAGAGCCCTTTTCTTCCCATGTCCACCTGATTCACAGTTTGAATGGTTACAGAAAAGCTCACCATTCAGTAAGAGCCACTCATCAAAGAACCACTGCAGGCACATAGCCGCAGTGGTGGAGGAAGTCCTCAAATCTTGATTCTTATTCTTGGGTCTTTTTTTTTTTAAAGTTCATATTAAGACAGTTGACAGCAAGATATGTGGATTATCAAGAGTAATGCATCATTGTTTCTGGAAATGTTGCTGTCAACTGTAATATTTTTAAGATAATATCTACCAATCTCAGCTGATTAACACAAAACTATGGGCTACTACTTGTGATAAGAAATTTGGGACAACCCTTTTAACCCTTTTTTAAAAAAAACATCAATACATGCTGACATTACATGGACATGCATGAGCAGATACTGCATGTCTGTATACACTTAATAAACTCACTGGTGTGTGCACAATGATGCGTGCTTATGTGTGTGTTCACTCAAGGAGACACAATGAAGTATGTATGACCTTTGCGCAGTGTCCTAAGAACACTGGGTGAGGTGATACTTTTTCAGTACAAGAGCTGATGAAATAAACATGAAGGACTCCCACAAGGCAGACTGAGGCAACAGCATCTGTTCTACAGGAACACTCATAAACATGAATACTCATACAGACACACAAAAACTCACGAAAACCCACTTATGAAATACCAACTTCTACTGCTCACAATGCTACCCACCAATATCTCTAACTCTATAGTGACTGACTTCAGTAACTGTGAATATAACGCCCCAGGTCCTTTTCAATTTAATTGAATAAGAGTTAGGTCACGTATTATGAAAAATACACTTTTCAAATGCTTTTTCAACAAAAATGTGTCCTTGGTTTGTCAAGAGAACCCCAAATTGACCCTCCTCTCTCTGTTTTGCTTGCTCCGCAATTCAGAAAATTGCCTAAACTCCAGATTTGCACCACCTCCAGAGAGCTGACCGTACAGGTGACTGTCCCGAACACTGTGTACCGCTACCTATTTTTTGGTGTAAATGTGACAGAAATGCCCTCACAATGACTGTAAAACTGAAACAGGTTTGTGCATTTTACCCCATCTTTGTCATTGAGGGAAGGTAACATTTCAAGCTCAAGGATGGACCATGTTTTATGTAGATTTACTGTTTATATTGTAGGTTAGCCTGTTGAATTGACGTTGGTGTTTAGCTCAGCTAATGTGGCTACTCGGACAGCCTGGGACGCTGCTGGATGAATGTTGTAGAGGACAGTTGATAGAACCTGCGTGAACGTTAAGCCTCATTTGAAGCCAACTACATAACCAGAGTATAGGTTGGATGCTAGTAACTGTTTTTTAAATGTTGCTTTTTATAAAACTTTATTGTGCACCGTTAGCTCAACTAGTTACTAGCTACTGCTGCTCTGGGATCCTCGCAGATATGTATGTGTGTGTGTCGTTGATGTATGTAAATTTATTTGATAGACATGCCCTAAAGGTAATGATATGGCTAAGTGTAATTTTGATTAGCACCCAGCAGCTAGCTTGTTCAGACCATAAAGCTGTAATGTTTTTGCACCACTCAAAAAAAACAAAACGTATAAATGATTTAATTTAGCAAGAGTACAGTCTTGAAGCCAGAAAGTCCTACTTTCATTGTTTGGTATTTTGTTGAGTTATTTCCTGTTTTATTTTGAAGGTTCTATCCTCTTGTGGCTTGTCCTGCTTTACACTTCGTCCCTTTGTTCTTTTCCCGCCTGTTGTGATTACCCTCATGTGTTTCACCTGTGTCTTGTTAACCTTCCCTTCCTTGTGTATTAAGTCCATGTGCTAGCGTTTCTTGTGTGTTTCCAGTGTTTTGAGTTTTGTTATCGCCGTACTGATTTCTGGACCTTTTCTGCTTTTGGACTCTGGACTTGTCTGTGCCGTGTTTGGATTTGTTTGCCTTTATCGGACCGCTTTCCTGGTGTTCCTCTGCCTGCCCCTACACCCCATAAGCCTGGTGTCTTTGCATTTAAATAAACATGTGTTCACCTTACCAGTTCCGCGTCGGTGTCTGCACCTGGGTCCAACCCCTAGTATTTTTGGCATATTTTTGACACCTCCATCATTGTGTTCACATTATTTTGTCTACATCTTTAACTTTGTCGTGCACTATTGTTAAGTGTTATCTTTCAAAAGAGACCAAAACCATGCCTGTGCTCCAAATGGTTCAAGAACATCTTTTAATTTACTTTGGGTATGCCCTGGATAGGCGTTTAGGCTAATTTTACAGGAATGGGAAGGGGTTAATAAACTCTTTTCTAGGGCTTTCTTCTCCATCGGTCACATCCTACATTAATTATCTTTCTGTCTAGCTTCTTATACAGCTTTTGTACATGACATGGTCCAGAATTTAATCTACAGCAGAGTGGTAAATGAGATGCCCTTCACAGCCGATGTGACAGGACCATCTTATGTGTTGCACTCCTTGAACCACTGAGGCTTGAGCGGGGTTACTCAACTGGAATGGTTTCGCCAGGGCAAGTTTGGAAGTTCAAACAAGCACATCAAACAGTTGCATGCTAAAGTGTTTCAGAGTGAAAGGCTCCACTGAAGATGTTGTCTCTGTTTAATGGAGGGGACTGCCTCCTTGAGCCTCAACTCTTTTACTCTCTCTATCTGTGGGAGCACACACACACAAGAACAAACCTCCTTAAAAAAAAAAACAGGTGACATCTGCCTGGTCAAGGATAAAATGTAAAGCAACAAGGACAGCAGGCGGCTCTTACAGTAAACTCGCCCTGGATGATACTGCCAATCTTTTGGCTTACTTTGTCGGCATGGGCGTCAGACTTCTCTGTAGGTGGATTAGGCTCTGTTTGAACATAACTTGCCCTTGGGAAAACTGCAATGAAGTGGATTTGGTTAATGGGAATCTGTCCATCACCATATCTCAACGTGCTGTATACATTCAATTACAACGCTGCCTGCCTGTAATTATTTCTGATCTGGCTGACAGAGCTTTCAAGTTCAAATAGGTATGTGTGAGGCGGTGGTGTAAGTATAGGGATGGTGGGTTGGCATCCTTAGAGTTTATTGCAAGAGAGGACGGTCATGTGTCATTTGAGTTCATTGTGCTGCAGTGTCGGCGTCCCCAATGACTTCAGCTCCAAAAAGCAAAAGGAACTGCAGTGATTAAGCAGGACGACGTGTTTGCAAATTGCTTTCCACAAAGAAAGTAATCGCTTAGTAGGGCAGGGAAGCGTGCCAATTATTTAATTCCTCTTTGTTGATTTTAAGAGCATCTCTCATAAACTTCCATCTAAGAAAACCCCAAGAAATCCATAGTCATGTTGTTAGCAGGACTTTGGCTATAGAATTTGGAGGCAGTGGGGGCCTAAATGAAGACAGACACATTTGCCCACACAGTCACCACCCTCTGGTCAGGCTGTCAGCATCAATCAGTGCACGCAATATTTTAATAGGTTTGGGTAATGTATAGCCACTAATCTAGAGACCGCTGACATCCCGCTGGAGCACGGCCAGGTGGGTTTCCCTCTCAAAGTCTGCTCCTTTTTCTATGGTCTCTCCCACAGTGCGTCTCCTCTCTCTCTCTTGTATTGTGCGTGGGGGGGGGGGGGGGGGGGGGGGGGGGGGGGGGGGGGGGGGGGGGGGGGGGGGGGGGGGGGGGGGGGGGGGG
>JBBPCS010004473.1:0-11291 GCA_037974645.1 Hollardia meadi | reverse complement strand
ACCCCCCCCCCCCCCCCCCCCCCCCCCCCAACAGAAGCACATTCCAGTATTGAATACTCCAAACACAAGTACAACCTCAGTGACTAACATAAGGAAAAACATGCAAAGATGTTCAACCTAAACACGTGGTCCGCAAACGTTGCTAAATAAAAGCAAACTCTGCATTCAAACACATTTCAGATCTAAAGCATATTAGAGCAAGCTCTATGCAATCCTGTGGAAAAAGCTGTGATTTACCGTCATCTATCTGATGAAAACAGATGACAGAATGTGGATCACATTAAGCTCAGCTGTGACTTGAGTACGTCAGTGTGAACTATGAGGTAAGTCAGTTTGTTTGTATATAGCACCATCTTGTGGGAATTGTTAAAAGCTCTTGATAACAATTAAAACAGGAGGAAGAGGAAGTGAGGGTATTAAGTTAACTATTTTTCACACTTTAAGGAAAATTATGCCAATCCAAGTGACTGCATATTCCAAAAATATATGAGCCCAAGCCTTTGTGTCAATGAAAATATAACTTATTAATATAAACTGAAAATTCCAGGTAAATTTTACTATTTATTGGGTGTAGATTGGGCCATTATTGCAGCAAAACTATTTGCAAATGCGAGTGAAGAGTTGTGTAACTATATCTCAATCCCTGTGTGTATAAAAATATTTGTAAATGTGTAACAGAATCTCTAAATGCATACTGAGATTTGTGAATATGTACAGAAATCTGAGAATGTGTAATCAGAATCTGTGTGTAATCAGATTTGCAAATCTGTAAAAAAAAAATCTACTGATCTGCAGTTATTTATTTGCAAGTGTATTGAGATGTGTAAATATGTAGACAGATTTTTAGATGCATACATGGCTGAAAAGTCCTGAAAGTGTTGTGTTCCAAGAGCCTAAAATACAGACAAGTCATCAGTTACAACTCAGACGGGCTTCTCAATTGGCTGTCATGTTACGCGTGACTTTTGCAACACTTCTACCGTTCCAGATCCGCAAATGTGTGTGAAGAATTGTCTGTACCTATACAGCCTTCACACCAGTCTGCGGTATAGCACACAGTGTGGCATTGCAGGGCTGGTCGCTGTGCTGAGGCCAGTAATAAACATGGCTTGACCAGGACCGAACACATCCTCCAAGACTGACGGAGGCCAGTTTGACGACAGGGAATACAGTAATGTTATCGAGGTGATTTACAGGTGCCCCGACCGGGACTATGACTCCGACGATGACGAAGACATGGCTGGTTCAGGTGGGGACAGAAGAGGCAAGAGGGAGATCGGGTCGGGCATCAGTCAGTGCCCACGTCCGGAGGCCTGAGCAGATGTTAAGGCAGGGTCGGCCCTGTCGTAATAGGAGCCAAACCCAGCAAGAAAACCACCTCGATACTACATTCCTTGTCGTCCAACTGACCTCCGTCGGCTTCGCAGGCTGTGTTCCGTTCCAGTCCTACTGTGTTCACTGGGTTTCTGATATGTAGAAAGCTACGAATGTCACTTCCTGTTAGATCCCGATGATCCTGTTGCCGTGTCAGGCAACTGAAATCATTTCTGAAGTCAAAATGGCAGCACACCGCTCTCAATTTGGAGACGCACATATCGATCCAGCTGCTGGATGATGACTACAAATATTTAATAAACTTAAAGGAAAGAATACTATATATGAGCACCTGTGGCCAATAAACATAATGTCAGTATTGATGTTTCTGCAACAACAGGGATTACATGGATGTGAACCACATGGACCGATTATCCTAAAGCACAAAGACTTGTAGCCACCTCCACAAGTAATTAGGCTAGCTGCTGATAAGACTGAAAGTAAATTCATACCAGACAAGAACAACAGAGGATGCAGTTAGAAGTGGACATTCATAGTCAGAAGAATCTCAGGCCTTTTGCAGGCTCATTGGATCAAACTTTAGATCACAGAGGTGAGATGTGACTGTAAAAACACACATGCTCAAAATGGACATCAAAGATTCCATGGTTGCTATGTGTTGTCTCCAGGTGCATCATTTATAGAAGATCCTCATTCAAAAATACACACAGGCTGCATCTCAGCTGCCAAACCATCATTTTTTCTCTTCAGGATCATCGAGTTTGTCCACTGGATGTGTGATCTTCTTCAAGAACTTCAAGAACTTTGAGCATGCCCTGCTTGTCCCAGTCTCAACGCCAGCACAGACCTACAGGACTCCGGCAGGACGAGGGGGGGCTGGCTGTGTTTACATCAGTGATGCTTGGTGCTCAATCCCACACAGTCAACATTGATCGACAATCTTCCTCCATGATTCTGGATTATTATGTTTATATTTGTTGTCGTATGTTTTATTTATTTTGTCTCTAAAAAAGGTGCTCAAGGCTAATAAGGCAACTTTGAAGGGTGGTAGTGGTGTAAACACCACCTGCATATTAGTCCTTAGTTTGTTGACAGTTTGACAAAGTGGAGCTGAAGTTTGCACTTTTCCTCTATCTTTTTCAAACTACCCTGTAACAGCAAACATCTTTTTTAGGCGTGGGGGCAACACGGAGGCTTTATGCCTCGCAGGTAGAAGCTGAAGAACCTTTCAGTCTTCCCTGTGTGGAGTTCACATGTTCTCCTCGTGGCATCATGGGTTTACTCTGGGTTTCCTCCCACATTAAAAAAACAAACTCATTAGAACTGCAGTTCAATAAATTTGGATAATTAAATGTATTTCATGGTTGTGCATCTCTTTTATCACCATTTATTAGAGGTAAAATGACATGTATCACATTTACTTCTAGTATGGAGTAGAGTTGTAGAGATTTTCACCATCAGAAAATATCAGTTTCATGGTATCAGTGATTATTATTATTATTATAATTATTATTATTATTATCAGTTAGGGTTTTTTGTAGTATGGTAAAATTCAATACCGTACATAAGCAAATGTACATGGTATGATAATTTTCATTGCACGGTATACTGTGAAACCAGTATCCCATTGCTCCCCCAGGCATAAGTAGTGTATACAATTGTAAACCCAAACTAGGTCTCAGTGTTTTGTGGATGAACCTGCGCTTCACAAATCTGAGAGTCTTCCAAGTAAATGAAACCACTAAAAGGAACCATTGTGTGTGAAGAAATTACACCAAACCATGTTACCACTTGTCAGTTTGGTAGTTTAGATGTTGCAGGTCTCACAGAAGTTAGAGGCAGTGGTTGTCCAAAAGTCTGTTGGAACTTTTACAAATGACAAAGGAATATGACAAATATTGTTGAGTTCCAGTGACAATATGCTGCTTGTAAATTTTGTGTCTTTGGCTTTTGGAGCATCAAGGGGCATTTTTCACTAGATAAACCAATAATGAAAATAATTGTTGCTTTGAGCCCTAATCCCTTTTACTTGTATGTAATTGTCTCAAGATGACTTCGCACATATGAGATCTTAAAGTGCTTGGAGTAGCAGTCAGGTAAACTTGTTCTCTCCAAGTTTGAAGTTGTGAAATAACAGTAGTGTTAAGTTGATGTGCTAGCGGGCAGTGCATCTCTAACCTAGTTGGGCAGTGCAGTGAATCTTGCTCTGTCTGTGTCTTTGCTTGCCAGCCTTTGCCAGACTTAGTTGTGGGTGCACTAAGGTGTCAGGTGTGACTGTGAGGCAATGGCAAATGGTTTACATGGCTCAAGTGTCAGGTAGGAGGGCCCCTTAGCAGAATTTTGCTTAGGGCCCCAGAGAGGTCAGGACCGGCTCTGGCTGTGATCAAATAAGCCAGACACTCATTTTCAAGGTCTTCATAATCATCACATGATCTTGATGTTTTCTTGTGATAAATTATCTCATTATCTTCAGAAGTCAGCCTTTTGTTTCATTTTATTGCCTTTTGTTTCTTGAGATAAATGATCCTGTTAAAATAAGAAAACAAGCTTTGTTATCTCGGGATAACTGAACAATTAATTTATAATCTTGAGATAACAGACTAAAAAATAATTGCAAGTACAGACATTTTTGGCTTCCAGAAATGTGTTCTCTCCAATGACTAAATCTGTGCATTTACCCATAATGACGTTAAACAGTTTGCCATTGACATAATGCAACATGTATCCATGCATCTTCAAAACAAAACAACATTAAAACTTGGCTCATTTAGATTCGAAATGTCATGGTCTGACAACTTTCACTCTTTTACACTGCATTAATAGGCCACACAGTGGTGTATGTATATCTATAACTGACAGCACTCAGAGTTGACCCGTTTTGATGAAACAACTTTCAATATAGCAACAGGACAACAGGAAAAAAAACCCTATTGAAACAACAAGGAGAAATGTAATGATTGTTATTACCTATGATACCTAATTTATACAATGAATAAATTCTCATGACGTCTGGCTTACTGTGTGTTTTGTGGTTTTGGTGTGTTTTGAAGGTCTATTTGAAGACAAGCTTCATTTGGAAATTAAAGGTCATGGTGCCACTTTCTGATGTCTCCGTTTATACTGGGTTTGTATGTTGTAACTAATGGCTTGCTTTATCAATATTAATTGACCGTTTTCTAAAGCTTTAGATATTGGTTCTAAGCTATTAGTAAGAATGACCTTTGTGTGCCAGATTGTGAAGAATTCCTCCAGCAGCACACTTGTCTTTTTAGCTTCTCCATTCATAACAAAGGCTCTCTCTTGTGAAGAACTTTTCTTTAGGAAAAACAGCAGAGAATCCAATATGACCAAAGTCCATTTTTCAACTTACTTATACATATTTATTTGAAACTGTGAAGTCCTAGCTGCACTGATTAATCGGCCCAACTTATTGAGCAGTCTATCACTTATACTATCTGATCTACAAAGCATTTGTACACTTTATTAACCATTAACGGCTGATCCTACTAAACTGTATATTATTATTTTTTGTTAGTTGTTGTTGTTATTATTATTGCTGTTATTATTATTCCTGAAATAAATTTGATAAAAACATTTTAGAGACGATTTTATTTCTCTCTCTATTTATTTATTTCTTAATTTATATTTATACATACATACATGCAGTATCTATTTATTAAATTACTTTATTTCACTTGGAGAACATTAAAATTAATTGACACTGTTTAAATTAACGATTTGGTGCCACTTCTAAAAAATAATAGGCCTATAACACGTTCGTATGGACTTCCTTCACCGCAGTCCCCCTCCACGCCACGAACCCCCTCCCCTGCCACGACTCGGCCAATCATAAAGCACGTGAGTACATAATATGCAGCCGGCCTGCTGTATACGGTTTGACCACAGTGTGGCAGCACACATAAACACATGTAATCTTACACAACCCCGTTACCAAACGCTGAAGCCGCGTTCTGTAACATATAGCAGCCCCGCTTCATTACACTGATGACTCGCTGAAGGTAAGTCGTCAACAAAGCCAAAGACCGCGTGAAGTTTTGAAGCGCAGAGGTTTCAGTTAAGTTTCATTCATAACTACAGTGTAAGTACACATCCGCTATATTCATTTTAAAGTTGACTGTTATTTCCTGTGAGTGTTTGTTTGCAATGTAAAGTCTCTTATCTTTCTCTTTCTCTCGTTTGTCTGTTGACTTTATAAGTTAAGTCAGGCAGTGTGTGAAAAAGCATGTAAATGAGTTGACGGTCACTTTTCTTATGTGGTGTTCTGACAGACATGAAGAGGCTGCATCATTGAGACAACAATGAACCCCGTCGCCTGTATCTCATCGTCTGTCCGAGCGGCGTGTCAGCACACCTCCTCTTGTTTTCCTCTAAACCGGGGTCTGACTCTATGCAGTCTAGTGGGCAGCAGAACTGTGCTTGCGCAACAGTCGTGCGTAACCGGTGTGCGCACTTTTCATGGCACGCACGTAAACACAGCAGTGGTCCAGCAGGTGAGCGCAGCCCCTTTCCCCACCCTGGTGTGCGCACCAGGGAGAAGGAGGGATGAACTGACCGGCTACCAGTTTGCCAGACGCGTGCCACCTGAAACAGCTGCGAGATCAGCCCCACACCTCTCTCCATACAGCCCGTACACTAAACCACAGAGCAATGCGGCTGCGTTTGCCAACATCCAGTCTCTGTTTGAAGGGGGGGTGATCCCTGAGCTGTGCTCCAGGCTGGCAGACCTCCCCAGCAATGACAGGGCAGAGGGACTGGCGACTTTACTCGGAGCATGTGTTGAATTTGGCTTGGGAACCCACAGCCCTCTAGTCCACAGACTGATAAATGAGAGCCTGCAGCTCCTCTGCAACAGGGGCATCGGGGTGGCACAGCTCTGCCACCTAGGTGAGGTGGCATACGCCCTGGAGGGCCATCCGTCAGCCATGCTGGTGGAGGTCCTGAACTCTATCGGTATTGCTGTAGAAGAGGACGTCCTCTCTCCCAGCAAGGCTGTCAGAGTCTACTCCCTGCTGGCTCTGTGTTACAATCCTGCCAGCCAGCAGCAGACGCTCATGCTGTCCACTTTGCACAGGCACACACAGAGGCTGGTCCACCGGCTGAAAGCTGCCCAAGTCAGCAATATACTGCAGCTCCTGTTGAAGTTCCAGCAGAGGCAGGTAGGCAGAGGAGCAACTCCTCCTCAACTAGGATTTGTTGAAAGAGGTTGCACAAAGGTTATATTTATACTGCAGGCAAAACTGGCCCAAATCAGATTTTTTTTTTTTTCCAAGTGAGTCAGATCTGGGGTTTTTTCACGACATCTGACCTTTTAAATTCTGATTTGGCTCACTGTCATATGTCACCCCTAAATCAGATATATACAGTATCTGAATCCTGCTGATGTGAAGCCTTTGTGAACGGTCAGATCAGAATTCATGTGGGTTTTGTCACACTGAGCATGCTCACATCACTGTTGCATCATTATTCATCAACTGTAAGCAGTGGTGGACATAGCCAAATATGGAGGATTGCAGCAATGACAACTGGGAGACGGGAGGTTGACATTGACGATGCTTCAGTCAAAACTGATGGACTCTCACTACTGTTACCACTGCAAACAGTTCAAGAAATGATGCTACTCTGTTTTATTAATTTAGATGATGGGTTGTTGTGCCAATGGCTTTTTCTGTTGTTCAGCAGCATGCTTGTTTTAAATGTGGGGTCATGGTACATTTCTGTACACAATGGTCAGGTACGGGTCATACAAAGATGAATGTGAACAGTCGAGGCAAAAAGGATCAGATTTGAGAATAAAATCATAATTGGGTCACTTTCAACCACAGTGTGAATGTAATCTTAGATGCCTAAATGTTTACGTCTGAAGGGACACTATATGAATGTGTTTCTGTTTCTTTGAGTGCCACTCTGTTTCTTTGCACAATGGGATGGCTCTGTCACGCTATGTTAAGTCACAGGATATTAATACTAATATGTGCTTCACAGGCCATTTCCTTGGTGCTGAGGCTGAGTCACAGGGCCTCCCGGGTCTTTAAAGCTTTTAGCGACGATGAAGTTCTCAAGGTGCTCTCTGCGCTGATGATCCTAGGACAGCATGATGAAGAGCTCCTGGCCGCTATGGAGAAACACCTACCGGGTGTGGTTTATTTTCCTCAGCTGGGCTTAGGGAAACTTGTCTAAATAGATTCCACAGTGTTCTTCATGCATTGTCGATTTTGAGTCACAAGGATGTTTCCACTGCTTGGTGGGTTCAAGACTATCTAAGTTAATCCGGAAGTTCTTTGCTGTGTTTGTCAGGGAGGCTGGGAAGGTGTGATCCGGAGCTGATCAGCACCGTCATGGAGTACTGTCTGCAAATGAGGTGCCGCTCCAAGCCGATCTTCGAGGCTGTGGCCGAGAACTTCGTATGCCATGCTGAGAGGCACACCACCCTCCAGATAGCCAAACAAATCGTCGCCATGGGCAGACTCAACTATCTGCCACAGGTGATCACTCTCTATTACATAATACTATATTTAAATCCAAATCTATAGAACAGAATGAGCGGCGTGTAGAGCATATTTGATCATTGGAAGGTATGCTTCTGAAACTTTGGGTCCGCTTGGACACCAACGTTAATAATAATGGAATAATTGAAATGAAATGAGGATTATCATTTAATTTTAGAAAAACTCAAAAGGACATTTTTAACGCAATTTAACTATATTAGTAAACTGCACAGTCCTTGACCCTAGATTTGCTATCAACCCTTTTCCAAAAGTTTAGATTGTTTATTAAAGTAGAAGTACCAAAACCACTGTGTAGCTACTCCATCACTGCTAAAACAGCATGACGGCTCCAATCAATCTCTCCTTTCAATCAGTGCTCCAGCCAGATGTTTAAGAAGCTGGAGAGCATTTTGTCAACAAGGTTTTCCCAGTTCCAGCCTCGCTCTCTGATAGAGGTGTTGCACGCCTGCATCCACCTGGAACGCTTCCCGCTCAACTACGTGTCCAAAGTCTTCAGCCCGTACTTCCTGCAGAGGCTGCAAGGTGAGGCTGCTCACTGGGAGAGAGAGGAGATTCGTCACACTGTCCATTCATCAGGTGTTCCATTTTTCTTCCTGTCTGAATAGGATTCAGGAAGGACACACACGCGGTTCGGTTGAATAGTGTTGTGGCCGGTCGCGTGCTTTCTGCATGTTGGCACACCATAAATACCACCTTTACAAAGTTTATAAAGTTCATATTTTTCTTAGGTTTACAGAAATGCGACATCACTGCTTTAAAAAAGATGAATGAAAATATCGTAGGCATCACAATCACACATAGATATTTTGTAGTATTTGCAGTGTTTTTTGTTGTTGGATGAACTACATGTCAGTGTGCAAGGTGTGTATGTAATGTCTGTGATGTAAGCTGTCCTCTTCTGTCCTACAGCGCAGGGGGAACCATTGGACAGGAATGCACTGGGACAACTGACACAGCTCCATCTCTCCACCTCATTAGAGTGTAATTACTACTGGGTGAGTTTACAAGTTACAGTTACAGAGTACTTAACAAAAGCTTGCCAAGTAAATGAAGCATGAGCTCAGTCTTTTCATACTGCTTATAGAAAAATGAGGGTAATGAATTCTTCTTAATGTCTCCCTCATCAGGGTCCCAGACTGCCCTACTTCCTGCATGTGAATAAGTTTTCCTCGGTGGATCAGGCCTTTGAGACGCCTATGGAGAGTCTCTTGCACAAACAGGTCAAAGGGCCACTTACACAACTGCTGGGGGGAAAGTTTTACTCCACCAGGACCTTAACTCACTGTGGTTACACTATAGGTAAGCATAGGGGCGTAGGACTGGGGGGAGAAAAGGGGAGTGAATATACATGGCCCACAAAATCCGCCTTTACCATACAGTACATAACCCTTAATTAATCTGTTTTGTGTACTCATAAGTAGGCGCGGTTGTTACTGGTGCTTCAGGGGTAACCCCTTTCACTTTTCTAGCAGTTGGGAAACAACAGACTTTTTTAGTCTTGAGAACTTGCAGCTTTTATTAACTGACACACTGCCTACAGCCTACTGTAGGCTACATCACTGCCAGATCGGCAATATACAAACTGCTAACGTTTTTCTCCACTCTTGTACAGTACTTGTATTCACGGTCACTTTTCTGCTGCTCGGTCCCTCTATCTCTCTCTTTGGTGTGTGAGAGAATCTTTGTTGCAGTAAAGGCTGCAGGCAGAAAGACAAAAGACTGCTGAGAGTTAGTACCTTTTTGTATCAGATCAGTGTGCTAGGTACCTCTAGAGAGGGGGTTGGTTGAAGTGGTTCTGACTTTTGATAATAGAAATGCATTAATGTTTAACAAACTGAACTGAGCTGGACTGCTTGGTGAAAACAAAGACACCAGAATAAAAAGCCCTGGTTGCGGGGAGGGGTCCATTAAGAATGCCTTTGTACGGGGTCCAGAATTTTGTGCTATGCCCCTGGGTAAGCAATAACCATATACAACTACAGTATTTAATCAAAATAGGGACATGTCAATTTAATGCGACCACTTCATTAAAGGTTAATGTACTCACAGTATCACGTTTATTTGCAGAGAACATTACTTGTTGAGCCTGCTGAGATACGTATTACTGGAACAGTTTATTGTTCAAAATTCAAAAAGAATCAACCAAGAATTTTTTTTTTTTTAACTTTCAGAATCAACCAAGTGTCTCATTAAGTCATGGCTAACCTTAACTCTGCTTGTTTTATCACACCTTTTTTACCTTTTTCCTGCTGTACTCACTGATACCAATGTTTTGTTTTTCAGATGTGGAAATATGCCTGGATGAGAAGGGATATGTCCTGCCGCTGTCTCAGTGGGATCACACTTACAGAAGGCAAGAGCCACATTCTGCAGTGCTGTGAAGGGTGCAGACTAAATATAAATATCAGATTGACACACACACACACACACGTAACAAAAACGCGCGCACACACACACACACACACACAATCATGTACATTTTGAACCAAATGGAAGTGAACAACCCCTGGACCGTTCAGAGTTGCAAGTGTGCACCCATTCTCTAACTGTGTTTCCTTTGTGTCTTGTCCACGTGTAGGATGGTACTGTGTTTGGATGGTCAAAGCCGCTTCTGCAGCAACACACAACACCTGCTGGGGAAGGAAGCCACTAAAAGGAGGCACCTCCGCAGGATGGGCTATGAGGTGGTGCAGGTATGCTAATAATTTCCAGACATTGTCAAAGATGGTGAACCTCTTCATTGTAAAATCAGATGGTTGCATTTTGGTAAACTCTGCAGTTTGCTAGTTATCCAATAAGTTTAATCTAACTTGGATTCATATTTGTGTGTGGTGCTATATTTTTAAGAAACATTGGCAGTTTTACTCCTCAAGACATGATATACAAGGAAAAGTTGGTTGTCAATAAAACGCCCAGCATGATCGCTGCTCCTTTTCTCTTCCAGATCCCTTACTTTGAATTTGAGAAGCTGAGAACTCAAAAGGAGCAGGTCCAATATCTTCACAACAAGATATTTCCCACCATCTTCAAGTTCAGTCTCAAATCTTAGTCGCCTAATAAGTTGAGTTCAACAGAAGATTCCTTAGTGACTTTTATTGGCTGATCCTTGTATCACTGTACAAATCAAACAACCTTCTGGTGAATTATGGACATTCAAGAAGAAGATACAAGGCACAGCAGAAAATGCACTTTGTCTGTGATATTCAGCTGCAGAATATAACATAACATAATGGGAGGATTTTTTTATGTGGCACAGGTATTGAAGTGGAAATAGAGTCCGCACACTGGATACGCTCTTCAGACTGTCAGTCTGAAGAGCGTATGCTCTAAACGTCACGGTAGTATAATATTTAAAAAATCATGGGAGCATGATCCAGTGTGCGGACTCTATTTCCATTTTATGTGCCTCCTCTGCCCAGCACCTGGACT
>JBBPCS010004472.1:0-11292 GCA_037974645.1 Hollardia meadi | reverse complement strand
CTGTATTTATGTTGAAACTTTGACTTGAGCTGCTCTTGTATCACTTTAATATAATAAGTAATAGTATTATTAGTGTTCTAATTTTATTTATTTATGTATTTCTTACTTTTTCCTCAATCTGTCTTTACTGTTTTGCGTTTGTGCTCCTGCAACACTCGCATGGGGATCAATAAAGGCTTATTTCACCATCTCTTATTATTGAACATATCATGTGTATGGATTATAAACCACAATGACTCATCTCTTGTGGGTAAACATTTGAATTATTTCTGCTCTGTAACTGTATTTTTGTTATTACTGCAGTACAGTACACACCTAGTCCACACTCTCCGATGGCCACCACCTTCCCTCTGTGTGCTGCTGCCAGCTCCCTCAGCCCTGAGAAGTACTGCGATTCTCCATTCTGCTCAAACTCACTGCAGCGGGTGGGATGGCAGCCGACGGTGCAGTAGAACTCATCTTTAATAAAGTAGAAAACTCAATCATCAGGTAGATTTGGCTGGGTTTTTTTAGGTATGGTCGTTCCATGTTTGTTTGTTTGTCATTACCTCTGGTCTCAGCTAGTTTAAGGGCCTCCTTGCTGTCTTCAAGACTTCCTCCTGTGATCATAAACTGTAACAACGCAAAAGGTATTTCATTACTTACAAATGACACTTAAGAAATTGCAGATGGATTTCTTTCAGTGTAAAATATCAAGACTAAGAGTCTACAGCCACACAAGCTGCTTTGGGAAGCTGTACTGCTTTGTAGTTTCTGCCACTAGGGGGCTCTCAATCAAAACAAAACAAAAGACGTAAGTAGCGTGGGATCATGGGAGTTGTTGTCTTCTTTTTTAAACAACCACCATTGCATATCTGACGTGACTCAGGCAGAAATGTTCACAGACGAGGTAATGCTTTAAAGTTTTATTCACATTGGTCACATTCGCCGACTTCCTGCCTCACTCTCTGACTCTCTCCTGGAAGATACAGCGACAGGCGATCAAATGAAACGCACCGTTAGCCTGAATAAAATTAAAGATTTCTCTGGGTTTGAACATTGTGCATGTCTGTATTGAATTTCATGTCAATCCCTCCAATAGTTGTTGAGATATTTCAGTCTCGACCAACCGACCAAGGCAAGGTAAACTTACTTACATAGCACCATTCAGACACAAGGTAATTCAAATGAGACATTAAGACAATTTTTAAAAAATTGCATTTAAAAGACAATAAAAAAGCAAAAACAAGCAGATTAAAAAGAAATTACATGTAAAAGAAAATGAAAACAAATGCAAGCAAACAAATAGTTACAGATTACAAGGTGGTAATGTGTCTAATTAATTTGAAAGCCACAGTAAACAGTAGTATTTAGGGATGACATTGCTTTAGGACTAACAATGACCAACATTTCCATCCCAGTGAGAGACACGTGGCTTACCTTATCAACACCTATTTTGAGAGCTCTGTCGATGATCTGACTGAAGTCATCTGTAAAAGAGAAAAATCCGCTGGTCTCAGATTAACTTTGTCTCAACAACCAACAGGTGAAAAGTTAATAAGTTGCTCACCGTCGTGTTTCTGCTTCCCTCTGTAGAGTCCTCTAAACATGGGATCTGTCAGGTTCACGCCGATGTCTGAGAGGGAGAGGATGGAATTCATCAATGCTGCAATATGTCACCAAACATTGTACTGTGATTCATTGTTGATGTTCTTTTGTGATACAGTACTGCGATACTGGTCTCAACATCTTCTCTTGCAAAAGAACATCCAGTCCATCCACTTTCTGTACAGTATGTTCACTTTCTCATGATATCAAACAGAGAAATGCAGCAAATTCTTTAATTCGAGTATGCAATATCAGCAAATATCTAGATTTTGTTTTTATTTTCTTGATAAATCACTTTCTTGATGATCACAGTCATGTGAGGTTTATCACAATTGTTGCCAATTAACTTCCTGTTGCTTGACTAATCGTCTAACCCTTTCAGCACAATATTTTGAATCTCATCTTGAGCTTTTTGCAAGTTTCTGCCTGTTAACACATTTGAATGTGTTGCTTTGTGGGTTGATTTGCAACAGTTTATATCAGTTGCCTGTAACTATGTGAAACTGAAGGCACTTTAGAAAATATATTAACCGAAATCTTCACCTATGCCTATAACCCTGCTAGGCTACAACCATGGTTGACACTTCAATCAGTGGGCTTAACTTGGGGTGACACAGACAGGGTTCTCACAGAGACTAGAACAAACCTTCATGACCCAGTTTGGATTCTACACTCTAATGCCAGCACAGAACCAGCTGCTGACAGGTGCAGTAGCTGTAGTTCAGTATAAGCTGTCATCAGGAGTGTGGACTGTTATAAACCAAAAACAAACCTGGCCAGCTGCAAAGTGCTGTCACTGCTGTGTTGTCATTTACAGCAGGGCTAACTCATAGCTCACATGCTAACTCAACATCCAGGCTTGTCTGTTTACAACAGACACCAACATATAGTGACACTCAACCTTCTCTTTATGCTTAAAGCTAGCCAATAAACGAGTATCTTACCAATGAATTTGTGCCGAGCCATGGTTGTACGATCAATACTTCTAAAAAGAACCGCACATGCAGCTTTCACCAATCCCATAATGCTACGATACCGTAAGTACTGTAGCAGAGAGAATAGCCACATCAGTGAACGAGCTAGCTTTTGGCTAGTTTTACGTTTTATTTAAACCTTTAGGTGATACACGACGTAAGGCCACTTTAATTTTAGTTATTCATCATTACTTACAACTGCGACAAAAAGACAAGAAGCATATTTGCGCATTTCGCAGGCTCTTACGGTCGTAATGTCCAATCGCCACAAAGTCCCAGAATGCTCCGCGCTGCTCGGGGAGAAGGTGACAGGGGACGGTTGAAAATGGCCTCTGCCTATCTTACTCACAGTCAAAAAGTGTTGCGGCTTTACAAGAAATCACTGAGACACCTCGAGTCTTGGTGCATCTTTAGGTAAGAGGAGCTGCCTGCGACTGAGCTCTCTGGTGAAGAGGGAAATGTACAGATTGTAGCCGCCGTAGTGCACTCTGTTTGCTCTGCCGCTAAGCTAACAGCTAAGCTAACTGCTAGCCGCTGCTAGCCAGGTCACTCATTCCTCAAGTCTGTCACTTCCACTGCCAAATACTTAATAACCTCGTCAGCACATTCACTTAATTCAAACAAGAACGCATCCCCGACTCATACTGTTAATTCTAAACAATGTATTGGTCAAAGATAATGCTAATACACACTTTTACCGAGCGCCAGCGAGCGTCAAGTTAGAAAAACACCTGTCATGACAATCTGACAATTGTGAATGAAGTCAGCCAGAAATCTTCATACATAACATTATTTAAATTATTATTAGAATATTATTATTATATCATTATTGGCTTATTCACAGATGCCACCTGCCATTTGCACAGCCTTGTTGTGAGGTTTACAGAAGGTCTTACACGATTTATTGACACTCAGTTAACAGGATAATAATAATAATTATTATTATTCAGATTCAGTTAATCGAGGGTAGAGCTCTGCTCCATGTGATGAACTGAATCATTTGAAGTTTTTTGTTGGTTGTTAAGTTGGTCAGGTTAAGTCAGGAATATAAAGACATCTTGTGCTCTGGAAACGTGTGACGGGTTTGTTATTGTTGATATTTCATATGTTATATAAGTAATTAAAGCATCTGTGACTTATACAGTTAAAAGTTGAGATCTAATTAATTCTCTCTAGATGTAAGCAGTATACATTAATATTTGAAAGAAAGTTACACACAGTATACAGTCACATTAAAGAAAAGAGTTTTGCCAGGAAAACCCAATTAGACCCTCAACCATACTGGTGTTTTGAGGCCACTATTTATATTTAAGAGGTTTAAAAACAAACAAAAAAACAAAAACCCCACAATAACAATAGTACAGCTGTGATAAAGACCTGTTAAATTTGGTTGTTTAAGAATTGTGACCAAGATATGAATTGATTGGGTCATTTTAGTTAAAAAGTAAACTTGTCACTGAACAAAACATGTGTGTATGTAAATTAATGGCAATATATATTTGACTTTTCAGGGGCAGTCAAATTGTCTTGTTACTTACCTGCCAACTGTTTAATCGAATGTTCTACCAAACAAAAAATATAGTTTATATAAAATTTATGTCCAAACTTGCATATCAGACAAGAATTATGAAGAAGCATCGAGAAGAGTTAGACGTGAGCATCACACATCTCAGTGTCACAATGCCAGCTAAGGCACACTGTGACTACAGCGTGTGTTTGTCATGAGGATAAAATGTTCTTAGTTAGAATTGAATTGATTAGTTTATTGACAAAAAGTTATCTGCAAATGTTTTTATAAACCATTACCAACATACCAAACTTATGTGACAATCTTAATCTTCAATCTTAATGTGATAATAAACATATAAATATCTTTTACGTTTTGGACTGTTAGTCGGACAAAACAAAAGGAAAACTGTGATGGGCATGTCTTAATATTTTCTGATATTTTATAGACTAAATGATTAATAAGCAGGTTAATCAATAATGAAAATAATTGTGTACATAATATTTCTGTTTGTGTGATATTTTAATGCTTATACTGACATTTTTATCTTTCTAGATAGATGTCTTGCAGACACAAGAGACATCTTGTATTTCAGATATTTAAGTGTTGTGGTGTTTTCCCGTGATAGAGACAAATACCGCTTCTACGCCTGCATTCTGCGGGCTCGCTTCGATGAGAACAAGAATGAGAAGGACATGATGAAGGCCACCATGATGCTGAAGGAGGGAGAGGAGGAGTTCTGGGCCAACCAGCATCCGCAGCCCTACATCTTCCCCGACTCTCCTGGAGGGACCTCCTACGAGAGATACGAGTGCTACAAGGTGAGGCAGATGTGCTTCATCTGGATAGCAACCACCTTATAATTCCCCCTTTTTTTTCTCTGTCTCTCTTCTACATTACAAAGAAAGAAGTTTGTATAACTCTGGAGTTGTTTTAGACGCAGAGGGATTTAAAAAGAAAGATTATTTAAATTTATTGATTTAAGACTTTCTGTGACAGTAAAGGAAAAAAATGTAGGACTTGTCTTTGCGAGGCAACAATAAATTTGCAAGTTGACACCTGCTGACAATTTAATATTGTTATATTTTTGCTGTAACATAAAGCTGAGTGATGCTTTGACCAAACTTGATCAAAAATGTGCGGCAGATATCATTGAGTAGGACAGTGTGATGGGATAGTGTTTTCACTGGCTGTCAAGTAGTTACTGCCCTCTGCTGGAAATGTAAAGAGACTGCAACATCTCAAAGCCTGAGAAATTCTATCCTCAGATGTTAAATCTCTAAAAGTTTTAAACTGGTTTAATATAAAAGCCACCGAAAATGAACCCAGTGTTTTTAGGATTCATGTTTTTGTATGAGTTATTAATTCATCCTCAAACAGTTTATACTTTTTATCAGATCGTCTATTTTAGCTAACTGGGAACGCTTGCATGGACTTTTGTCTCGCGAAAATCATGATGTGAAGATGCTGACAGTCGTAATGTTACACGATGAAAGTCCTGAGCTCTGCTTTGTTCCTGCAGGTCCCGGAGTGGCTGCTGGACTACTGGCACCCCTCAGAGAAGGACATGTACCCCGACTACTTCTCCAAGAGGGAGCAGTGGAAGAAACTGAGGATGCAGAGCTGGGACAAAGAGGTGGGCTGTTCAGCAACCTGTCTGCCTACAGGACACGTTTCACACACCAGCAGGGGTGCACGTCACCTCTTCTTTTACACTACTGTCTGTCAGGTTGGGAAGTGCTGCTGTAAGATATTGGGAGCAACATTTATTCCTAAGATGAATGAATTCTAATTTTTGGAATCATAAATCCTCTCCACCTGGATATATTGTTATCTGCAGTTCAGTGAGCAGCGAGGGGACGTTGGTATCAGATATCTCCACCAGGTGGCGCTAGAGTTAAACTGTTGAGACCTGGTCATCATGTCACGGCTCCTCTTTGTGTCAAAATTACAGATGAAACACTTTGACTGTAAATTGATCCCAACTATCTTAATAATAGTAATTTTTAACATAATAATCAATGAACTGAAAGAACAAAATTAATTGATAATGCAAGTAATTGTTAGTTGGTGTCCTAAGGAGTATTTTCAGGAAATTCAATACAAGTAGTTCTTACAATTCAGTACATAGAAATGCCTTTTGTCCTACATGTGTCATACAGTATAATCAGTGGACGTGACCCGTCAGAATAGGAAAATAAGAATTTGTTGCTTATTTATTGCTTGCTAAAAACATGTTTACCTTGACAAAATGTTGAATAATACATCAAACTATGATTAATTTGTATTGTTGGCATTCATTTTCAAGAAACAATGCCAGATATTTTTTGACTCCAACTTCTCAAATTTGAGAATTTGATTTGTTTTACAATCATTGTTAAATAAATGTTTGGGAGGTTTCGGACTATTGATTGGACAAAATGAACAGTTTACAGGAAACTTTCATGTGATCGAACCTTTTCACTACTCTGATATTTCAAAGACAAAAACATAATCTATGAATTGAAAATTAAATTGTTAGCTGTAGCCCTTTTTGTCAACTTTCGTCCCCTCCTGTCTGGTTCCAGGTCGCACAGCTGCAGGCTGAGACCCCAGCCGGGGGCCCCAAGAACGAAGCCCTCCCTCCTGCCCGCAAGGAGGGCGACCTCCCCCCTCTGTGGTGGCAGTATGTCACCCGCCCCAGGGAGCGCCCCACATAAACACCCCCCACCTCCTGGGTGTCGATCTTAGGGGAAGCTTTCCTAACCACACAACAACAACAGCACTGGCTGACCTCTGTTTGTAGAGAAAGTCATTTCTGAGGAGGTTCACCTGTGTAGGTTGCATGACTGAGAAAACAACCTGCCTGCATTGAGGAGTCCCGCAGATGAATCATTTAATACCTGTAACTGTTCAAATAAATAAATGTACGATGAAGATTGTCAGTGTGTGTGGCTGTGTGTACACTGCATGTTGTGACGGCATGTTTAACTGAAGATTCAAAAGAAAATCATCTACACCTGGACATCTGCACTGGGTATAATGTTACTGCTGAGGTGAAGCAGGAGAAGTTGGCCAACTGATAAAAAAGTTTTAGTTTGGTCAGAACATTAGTTATATTTCCAAACATTAATAACCGTCTATGTGAGACCACTTGCACAAGAGTATTGTGTTTGCCTGCATGCAAGTATCACCTTTATCCTTTATGAAAATCACCACCTGCTAAAAACAAAAGCTAGCATTAGCTGATCTCCAGTGGTTGAAATCACTTTGCTATAATGATACTAAAGGAATACTTTGACATTTTGGGTAACGCACACTTTCTTGAGGAGATGAGAACACTGATATCTCCCGTCTGTCCATAAAAAAGTAAGCTAAAGAGGAAGGTCTTTAAAAAATGGGAAATGGGTGTGTCCCAGCACCTCTAAAACTCTATTGAATACATATTAAAAGTGTAAAAGTCAGTGTGTGGTTTTACAGGGGATAAAACTGAACTTCTTGGCCAAGAATACTGTTTTCCTGGAGGCTTGTCACTGTTTTCTTCATATTTAGCATACAGATATGAGTATTGCTCTCTGACCTTTATGAGAAAAAGCAGCTAAGATTATTCCCCCAAAAAACACATTGAGTTTATACATGCACACATGTTTTCACTTGTCCTTGCCAATAAGATCAGTCAGGGCCTCCCATAAGGGGGGAAAGGGGGAAACCTTTCCAGGCTGCCGGCCACATGGTCTGGGAAATTTGTTGATGTAAACAAACTACTAGCTAATGTTGGAGTGAATTTTTTTGCACATAAATCCTGATGCCAGAAAAGAAAGCTGCTCCCAGCCGGCCCAAAGAGGCAAACTATATCTGGGATTTAACGATGCTAGCCAAGGGGTAGCTAGCATCAGTGAAGGTAGCAGCACGAGAAGAGAAAGAGAGAGCACCCGCATTCCTCATGATGTGTGTTGAGCTATGCTGGACGTTACGTAAGATGTCAATAAAAAAGTCGTACAACCTCCTGAGAAGCACTGAAATCATCCAAAATAAGCAAGACGATGGCCAGGATGTGGTTACTGCACTTTGACATCACTGTGTTCTTACTGGTGTAACAGATAAAAGAAGTCATCGATGATTATCAGTGTCACTTTATTCGTTAACAGCTTCTAAATGTGTGACATGAAGGTTGTTGGATATTGGCAGAGAAACAAGCATTCTAGGACAGGTGAACTCGTGATCATGTGAATAACACTGGCCTATCTTTTTACTTTTAGCAGGCTCTGCAACTTCCCTTACAAAGTAGGTATTGTTGCATGCAGTATGGATGCTATTGGGACATGCTACTTTATTATAACATCGTGCTTTGAACTTACACTGTTCCTCCTACATCCATTTCAGTCACTAATGCAAATTTGGAGTAAAAAGACACCGTATGCGATTTGGTATGCGTATTTGCACTTGAATGCGCTGTGATCCGTCTTTGCTCTCTTGGTGGCTCAGTCAATGTTTCGTATCTTCCGCTGTGCTGAGGATTGTGGGTCAGAACAACCAGGAAAGCATGCTGGTTTGCATACAGCAAAATGTGACCTAATGCGAGTAGGGCATCCTGGTATTTTTGGCATACTGCATTTGACACACTACTAAATGCTTTTCTGGCGTACTAAATAGTTTATTAGTATGCATATTAGAAGTCTTTGCCCTTGTTAGTCAGTAGGTGCTTCTCAAAGTCAAGTAAGGATCCTCAAACGGCTGAATTTGAAGGATTCTACATCATTGAATGCTGCTGAAGGACTGTTCCAATGTCCAGGATCCTCCGAATTCTACAAAAGGACAGAGTCCTTCGCACAGAGAATTTTCAAGGATGCATGTGTGTGTATCCTCGGCGCGCTTGAAGTACCCACAATACTATGTGCATGATGCTTAGCAGGTCTTTTAAAAATGGTGACTTCCACATACTGCCTAGCTTGTTCCATTATGTTTTCTCGGAATGCCAGGAAGGAGTCTTGCCTGGCCTCTGTAGGACCTGACTTCCAAGGACCCGTCCTACCAAGGAAGTGTCCTTGACTTCGAGAAGCATCTCAGTACATCCGTACCCTCTCCGTGGCTCTCAGCTCCAAGCCCCATGGTTCCTACTGAATCTTATAATATTGAATCTTTAAAAAGTCTTTCTTTTTTTAAAATTGTGTACAAATATATTGTTTTATTTTTATTATATTTAAGGCTCAGTAATTTCTGTAAAAAGCTGGACACTTAGCTTTAACAAACTTACTCAGGAGGAAATGGTGCACTTGTTGGGGACTATTGTAAGCAGCGGATTGATACATATTTCTGGCAGCAGTCACTTGAAGCAGCTAGCAAGGCTTCAGACCGTTTACAGACTGAAAACAGTTGAAACTGCATCATTATGGCGACAAACGTGGCCTGAAGTCACGTGGCCGTATCATCATGGTGACCGCCTTCAGAGAGTAGAAGTCTGAATCCTTCCAGGAGAACCAGACGACGCCGTCCGGCCCAAGCAAGTTCTGAGCTTTCAAAGAGTAGCGCCCCCCCTGGTGGAAAAACACAATTTCAACATTATAATATTTTTCCGACATAACAAAAACCTCAACATTCAGTTCATGTTAGTTGTTGTTCTATTATTTATATATTATGGTAGTGCCACCTTGTAGTAGACGCCGTTGAGGTTGGCGTTGAAACACTGGTGGAACCACCAGCCGGCGTGGCTGATCTCGGCACAGATGTTGCCAGTGTCCGGTGTGCTGAAGCCCTGCCGGTCATGGTACCAACCGAACGAGTCCTCCACTGTTCCACTGAAACCAGACACATGGAGGCGGTACTGGTTCTCCTCATTCTCTATCCTGCAGCAGGAGGAGAAGAAACCATAATCTCTCTAACAAACTGATATTAACATGAAAATACCTGCGATTTTAAATGACCCTTCACTGCCTCCAAACTCTGTATTCCAAGTATCACCGTTACTATCCCCATGTTTCCTGCTT
This sequence comes from Hollardia meadi, assembly GCA_037974645.1. Lineage (NCBI taxonomy): Eukaryota > Metazoa > Chordata > Actinopteri > Tetraodontiformes > Triacanthodidae > Hollardia > Hollardia meadi. Next base: position 1,261 of record JBBPCS010004472.1, on the reverse strand, counting down.
CACTGTTATCTACATCATCTATCATGGATATGGTATGATGGCTGCAGCAAATCTGACATAATAATAAAGTTTAAACCTTTCTGACTTTATCCTTTTTTACTGGGATTAATATGTGCAGTTAACTGTATTTGTGGCAGGAAAGAGGTTTTAACCTTGTTAACTACTGGTCACCCCCTGAAATCTGATTGGCCAAGTGCCACCCCTTATCCTAAATTATGATTGGCTCATCTGCGGACCAAAATCAGTGAATGAAGTTGTGTTTTTGTACAGTAATCAGTGAGGCCCCGCCCCCAGAAACACTCCGTTCCGGCTGCGCCCTTCTGACATGAAATATTAATAAGCTCGCTCTTACGTGCCATTGAAGATCGATTGATTGGCGGATGTCATGATGTTATTGGTGGAAAATTGGTTGGTACTAGCTCAGATTTTGTTTTACCAAAAGAAAACATCAGATTTTCATGATCGGATCCTTCTACAGCCTCTCTTTCTACCTGAAGGTGTGGTACAGGGCGTGTCTGTGGTCGTGGCTCCAGTCCTGTAGGTCGATGCGGAGGCTGTAGTGGTCATGGTTGGACAGCAGGTGGAGCTGTTGGTTGCCCAGCCAGTGTTCTCCTCGCGGCTCACCAAAGCCGCCACGGTACTCCGACCAGCCGCGATTAAAACTCACAGAGCCATCGCGCCGTCGCTGAAACACCGTCCATCCCCCGCCTGGTGCACACACACATATCCCATGGTTAAATATTGGTAAACATATACACACAAAGGTATACAAACTTAGGTAGACATACACATTTACAAGTATAGATAGGTATATACTGTATGTGCTAATGTTGCATATTCCTCAATTAATTTGCGTTTAATCAAATGACCACACAGCAACCGTGGAGCCTATAGACAAGCGTAATAAGACTTCATATATTGTGGTGTGGGAATAAGGAAGGAATGGAGAGGTTAGTTTAAGCCTAGAAGCTCCATTTTGTCCCAGACAATGACATAAATGGCCGACGCGTCTCCACTTCCTCCCACTGTGCAAAAATGAGGCCAAAATATCCCGGATATGTGTGAGCGCTGCCATCTTGTTCTGGTGACGTCATTTGGAGCCAGAGTCTGTGCAGTAGTGATCGGGGGTGGAGCCGTGGTATTGAGTTCCCGCCCATATACCCACCCACCCAATTGCGAGCAGGACTCAGCTGTCAATCATGACGTTTCAGCCCCTTTTTATAGCATCAAATAACTAATTAAAACCAAACTGATCAGAAAA
>JBBPCS010004471.1:0-11295 GCA_037974645.1 Hollardia meadi | reverse complement strand
CCCCCCCCCCCCCCCCGCTGTAATTGAACAAAGAAATCGATATAACAAGAACCACAAGTGTAAAACGCACATTAAATGCCAACTGAATGCAAACAGTTGAAGACAAGAGTATTTATACACACACCAATGTACCAAACGTTGGTGTTAATATCTGCCTGGACTATGAAAAGGAAGATTTCTGGCTTTGTTTCTAAACTAAAATGTGCCACCTTCATTTATTCAGTGAATTCTTAAGAAAAGGAAGAATGCATTAATGCATTAGAACTACCCTTAAGACAGATATTCATAAAAACACCTGAAATTTTTAAAAATGCATTTAATATAAAGTATAAAGTACTCAAAGGGACATATATGGTTTTCTAACAAGACAAAGACAAATAACCTTTTCTTCTTTATCTTTTTGCTCTGGAGATTCTGAACATTTTACTAACTGACCCTCATTTTCCTTCCTCAGCTGACTGATGGAGAGCTGCAGTTCAGGTACAGCTGTGGAAACACCTCCCCTGCTTCCTTACTGCTCAGATCTGATCCAGTGTCAGACGGCCAGTGGCACAGCGTCCTGCTGGAGGTCAACTCCACCGCCTTGAGGCTGACGCTGGACCAGCAGCGTCCGGCCTTCACCACCCTAACCGAGCCGTGCCGGATGATGCGCGCCCACGGTGCTTTGCTCTTCGCTCAGGACTCTGCCCCGGGGGTCCAACGGCATCCGCGTAATTTTATCGGCTGCCTAGAGGGCCTGGAGCTCAATGGGGAGTCGATCAGAGCGGGTGACGCGGCGGAGTGGGCCGGGCCGGGGAGCAGGAGGGTGTTTGGGGTGTACCAGTGCTGCAGCAGGGCAGGAGCCTGCGACCACAACCCCTGTCAGAACGGAGGGGTCTGCGAGGAGGACGCCAGCGGCGGTGAGTGAACCGAAGTCTTGAACATTAAAAATTATATGAAGCATTAGATTTTAACTCTTGACCTGCTTTATCAGCACTGTGTGTGGTGGATGGGTGTGACATCACCCGTTTCCAGCTGAGTCCCGCCCACTTCAAACCAGAAAAGATCAAAACAAAAAAACTGTCTCATGTGAAACAACCAAAACTGTTCCGACTGTGTTCATGTACGAGCACACTGCTCACAGTGAGAAGCTGATTGGACCTTTAAGTGCATTTGCATACCAAACAAAACAGGTGTGCACCGAAGCCTTACATCCACACAAAAACACAAGCTGTCAGTTTTCCACCTACCTGCCTCTGAACGTAACACACACACACACACACACACTGTTAGATGTAATAGCAAATCCTCACACAAGCCTTCTTCTTATCTCTGTGGGATGTGTTCAACAAAAGAAAGCATCAAGTGTTTCATGCACACACTTTCCAAAGAAGGTAGAACAGCCTCTTTAGAGATTTTAAAACTCTCAACTCACTTCTCAGCTGGTGCTTTCCAGTTTATTTCCACAACACTGTCCGTGTAGTCATGGCTACTGTTAGGCCACATAAACAGAGCAACCTTTCTTAAAGGTTACATTAAGGTGTAAACCTACTTCAAAATATATTACAGATAAATTAAACCTGCACAGTCTAAAGAGTACAACAATAAACAATATTTACAGTAGTTGACAAGAGACAAATAATTTTTTTTATTTCATTTGAGTTGTGCCTTGAATAACACATATGGTGTTTTTCAATTTAAAAAAAATATTTTGCAACTCAAGAAAGTCGCAGTTTGTCATCAAACTGTTGCAGTTTAAAATACGTAACTAGAAAGACCAACGGTCACCCAACGGTCGCGTAAGTTACGTCTCGTTTAACACTCACTAAGACCTGAAAAGATTAATCCAACCTTCCCAACTGACGACCTTCCCAAATAAATGACATAAAACATCATAACATAACCAAACAATTTATGAAATTTACTGTAGTCAGGGACATATTTCCTCTGTACACGCTTTGGAGCTTTTACTGGCATAGGGTTGTCTCCTGCATCACTTTTTTGTTTCAAAAAACATTTTGTGCCACTGCATCCGAGGCAACGTTAGCTAGCTGTGGCAGACGTTAGCAAGTAGTGGCAGACGTTAGCTAGCTGTGGCAGACGTTATCTAGTTGTAGCAGACATTAGCTAGCTGTGGCAGGCGTTAGCTAGCAGTGGCAGGCGTTAGCTAGCTGTGGCAGATGTTAGCTAGCAGTGGCAAGCGTTAGCTAGCTGTGGCAGGTGTTAGCTAGCTGTGGCAGATGTTAGCTAGCAATGGCAGATGTTAGCTAGCTGTGGCAGACATTAGCTAGTAGTGGCAGAACACGTTTGTCTGGTGATTTTCAAATGACCATGTCCCCAACAAATGCCTCCTTTTTCAGTAACATCTGCTTAATAAAACATTTTCTTTAAAGATTTACAGGAGGAACCAATGAATTTGGAAACCACAATAGGGAGTTGGAAAGTATTGACCGACTGAGGACACTTTTGGTCTTTTCATAGAATTTCTTGACATTATGATATAACACCAGCCTAATCCTTTAAAAAAGGGAGTGATGCCAGAGCAATATTCTTTCAAGGCTCAGCTACTCCTTCAGCTCTGTAGGCTAATGTCAGGTGTTTATTATTACACCAGGAAGAAGTAGAAAGTACTGCAGTTTCCTAGCATAAAAAATATATTTTCAGAAGTACCTACTTAAAGCTGCAGTAAACCCTCTCAGTCGGGAACAAGCCACAACTCTGCCATGAAAGGTTTGTTTGGCCTGAAATCCTTATCAGACTCTGAGCCCTTTATGTGGCTGCTTGCTTTATTACCATTTTAGGTTATCAATAATTTGACCGAATGCATCAGTTCTTAGCAAAACACAAAAGATTTTAAAAAATGGTGTCGGAGAGGCTCGCAATGTCTTTTATTGCCTTTTTTCTTTTTGCATTACACATCACAAAAGAGGATGTCTTGCCTTATTCTTTACTCAGAATTGCAGCTGATAAGCACACCTGCAATTTTATTTTCACGAGTCTCTGTGAGACTGTGGCACAGACTGCAGGCAATATGTTCTTTTTCTAGTAAGGTGGATATGAAACCAAACATTAAGCTGTGAAAAAAGATAAGGATCTTTGGAGGAACCGTGTAAACAAAAGAACCCTGGCGCCTGTTGGTTTTTCAGTCCCACGGCTTTGCCTGTTAGGTCACTGAGCTGCATAATTTTGTACAATAAGTGATGGTCCACCGCGGCCCCTGTGGACGCAGGACAGAAGGTTACAGCCTGGTATCACTTTTCTCAGGACTTAATTCATCATCACATCAAATCACATTTCAGTTATGCTTCAGGACCAGATTCTGGGGGTGCTGTGCACAACAAGTACATATTATTTCCCAAAAGATCCCTTCCCAGGTCAAGCAAATGTAATCAGACTGGCAGCGAAAACAAAGAAGGCTGCAGATATTTTTACTGCCGAATATGAAGTCGCTCCCCTGTTGTTTCACAGAGGCTTCAGTTTGTTTACTTCATGAGTGAAAAGGGACGTGAAGTAAAAGCAAAGTAACAGGGCGGCTGTAGAGGATAAGGTTTTACTTAATTTCTTCTTTTTTAGAACAGTTTAAACCTTTTTACGTCTCGGTTTATTATCAAAAACATATCAGGTAACTAATGAACATGTCCTTGTAAAATGAGATTAAAACCACAGAAATATATGTTGCAAAATAATCTAAACTGAGCACTACATTGGTAAAATGGCAAAAAGCCTGGAACCCAGGCGACATCAGCAGGCCAAATCAGGCCTGATCAACATCACCCTGGAAGGGCAGAGAAGGTAAAAGTCCGTGGATGGCCGCAGAAAAGTAGGACATCCTCGTCTAGAGCTGGGTATCAGTACTCAGTGCCTTTACGGTGATGCATGAAATAACCCAGTAAGTAGTGTCAAAACGTCTCCAGTCAAACGATTCCTGTCAACTGAAAGGATCTTCACTACGGTGGCCAAGAGAGCTCAACACTCTGCAACTTAAGAAAACACATGCAAATAATAGCAATAGCAATTCAAATAATACCACGGAAAACACGCAGAGCCATCACGATATTAAAATAAAGAGAAAAACTTAGACTTTAGTTCATTTTCTAAAGCCACTGATGAATAGCCGACTTTAATAACTTTGAGAGTCACAAAACAAGCGTGTCCGTCACTTTTTATTGTCCCCTAGAAACATCAATATCTGTTGTCATCTGTGCTACTTGCAGTGTGTTTCCCTATTTGTTTGTGTTGTGAGTGTTTGCAACGCACCTCTTGACGAAATTCATCAGATGTTTTCTTAGCTGTTTTGTCTATTTGCATGTGTTTTCTTAAGTTGCAGTGTGTTGAGCCCTCTGACACCCCCTCACCCCCCACCCCCTCGTATGTGAGTGTAAAAGTTCGTCTCTCGTCAAAAGTTTCAGCCAAATGACAAATATTCAAATAAGCAGAAGGATCCCAAAGACAGGCGCAATATCGGTGACAAAACTGTTAATAAGTGGTTTTGGAGACAAAATCCTCATTTGGTGAAATTTGTGAGCACAATTATTTTCCGGGCAGAGCGTGTGTGATAGTTAGTGTGACTCATACCCGCAACTGAACAGTAATGATGCGACAGCTCGTGTGTTTTGTGTGTTTTAAAACATCTCTGTGATTTACTTGAACTTTTAAACCTAAAATAAGTTTTTTTAAAATAAGTCGGTGCTTTCTTACATTTTCCAAACATTTCCATCACCCCCTTTTCCTGCAAATGGAGAGTAACAACGTAAGAAAGAGACATGCAGCTTCCTCAGAAAACAGCTTGCGTCCTTGTTTGACTGCATCCTATTTTAAGCCCCTGTGGGTATAAATTGGTCCGTTTCCTTCTCTCAGGTGGTCTCCTCCTTGTGTGACTGTGGAACTTGCAAAAGGGTGCATCATGAAAATGCTCTTACTCTCTGCAAACAGACTCCTGATGTCACGTTGCCTGTTTGTGACCTGTTATCCGCATGAAGCAGAGAAACAGCAACAAAAGTGCTGTTAAACAGTGTTTCAAGTTTGGGGTGGGGGGAGGTGGTTTTTCCTTAAATATCAAACACACTCTGGTGTTCTCTGGCTGGATCAAGTTGACCTTTGCTTTGATTATTCGCTGCCTGGAGGGGAAACTTGCCGTGGCTTTGATCAGTAGCTCTTGTCTCAGACGTCTGGTTGTGTTTTATTTACTCTGCAGAGCCGCGCTGCAGGTGTGCGGGACTCTTCCACGGCGCCCGCTGCGAGCTGCCGGACAACCCATGCGCCTCTCAGCCATGTGCCCACGGCAGGGTGTGTATACCCAAGGCTCAAGGTTACATGTGCAACTGCTCGCTGGGCAACGCCGACACACGGTAAACACAAACAGACATATTTTATTTATTCACTTCTTTTTTTTTTTAATCAATAATGCATTTTTTTCCAACATATTCTTTAACTGACCTGCAGCAGTTTCTCTACTGTTGAACATGTGTGGTGTGTAAAATGTCCTTCAAGAGCTTTTTATGCTGCAAAAATGTGATTAGTTTGGTTTCACAACAGAGTTTTAGAAGCTTTTTCAAAAGATTATGAGGATACTGAAGTCTTCTTTATAATGAAAATGGACAACATGTATAAAGATGTTGTTGAAGTGATTTATTATGTTTAACAAGTTCGTACTGAAGTAAAAGTAGCAATTCCACAGTGCAGAAGTACTCGGTTACAAGTAAAAGTATTTAAATTTTTACTTAACCGGTAGTGTTTTTGTCTCCCTCTTCTGGCAGTGAGAGTAATTGCTTATCCTCTCTTCTGCTCTGGAAACAATACTTGCTAAAACGCATCACCACCAGGACCAGTTTAAAAACTCGTTATACTGCGAAATACACAGATTTATGTGGCGGAGATCAGCTTCATCAGCATTGTGTGAACTTGTTTGGCGAGGGCTTGAAGGATAACATGTTCATTTGTGTGAAAAAAAGTCCCGCACTCCAGGTTTAAGTTTAAACATAAAGGTATCAGCATGAAAACATACTTAAAGTGCTCAATATGCAGAATGACACATTTTAGAATAATGTATAATTATTGATGCATTAATGTGTTCGTCACTCTAATGGTGAAGCTGGTAAAGGTGGTTTAACTACTTTATATAGTCTATCTTCCAGCTTGTGAGTTTTCCGTCAGGGATCAATAAAGTCATATTTTGTCATTATTATTTAAATAATATATTTATTGATTATACTTTGTATTCTTAAACTAAATCTGCAAAGTAACGAAAGTTGTCTAATAAATGGAGTAAATTATTTGCCTCTGAACTAGTAAGTATATCTATAATATATATATATATATATATATAAATAGTAAGTAAAGTAAGTAGAGGGTTGGGTAGATTTCAGGTTTTACCAGTCCGGTCTGGTGTACCAGCTTAAACCGGTTTAATTTTATGCAACCAGACTAAACTGGTATTTGTCAGGTGTAGGTGGAGAGCACTAGCAGCATGCAGCTAGTTAGCAGGAGCCCCAGGATGTGTTACCATAGTATAATTAAACTTATGTCAAGTAAAAATAACAAATATTTGCTAGTTTTGCTGGTATTTACTTCAATTTCAACATCGCTATGGCCTGTGGCAGGACGTGATTGGTTTTTATTGTTTTCTTTAAGTTTATAGTTATAGTTTAGAACTCCATGCTCTCTATCAGTGATAATAACATGGCACAGTGCCGCTTCAAGCTGGCTGGGTTTGTTTCCATTCCATTTCTTCATGAAACACAATTTGTGCCGGCTTGAAATGATGGACCACATGTACCAACAGCATGGCAAACAATGCGGACGGATAAAACCATATTTCACATGGCGTGTAGTGTCTGACTCCAAAATGGAAAAGGTACGGCACAGTCTGTGCTTGCACTTATATACTGTAAAAAAAGAAAAGAAAAAAGATTAAAGTTTGTCACAGCATCTCTGCTACGTGCTGCTGTTTGATCATAGCTTTCACTCGCCGAGCGACATCACTAACACCGTGTCTACAGAGGAGCGTGAGCAGCACGCTAACACAGCAGCAGCTCCAGCGCTCTGTGTTCATGCACAGGACCCGGCGGCACTCGGAGCCCGACACACAATCACTGCAGTGGACAAACAGACACCATGTTTTTCACACAAAGAAAGAAATAACTCGACGTATAACATTTACAGGAAGGTGCAAATAATTGAGAAGTTGTCTGTTTCACAAAGTTTGTAACGTTTCTCTTCACGCAACAACTCACCTCACATTTTTTTAAGGGAGTCTGTGGACACAGAAGCAGCCAATATTGGTTACTGTTTACTGTATTTGTAATATTTGACATGCTTACCGTCAAAATGTTGTCTTCTTTCATAAATTTAGTGTAAACGGTGAAATCAGTTGAAACAGTGTGTTTAAACAGCTGCTAAATGTCAGCAGGTAAGATGCACGGAGCAGTACAGTGATGCCGCCACAAACTTTTTACAAGGAAAGAAACAACTTCATTTGTTGCATTCAATGCCGAATTTCTAAGAAGGCAGGGATGATTTAGAATTAATTTGCCGGAGGCACTTCTCCAAGTTCATTAAGTTTCTCCTCCTCTACAACTCTAAAATTTGCACAATTTTTAAGGGAGTCTGGGGAAATTGCCGTTTCTAGTTCAATCTGTTGAAACAGACTGTGTTCACAAACATCTGCTGCTTACCTGAGCAGGCATGAGATCCTGAACACGTCACACGAACCAAAGCGTTTTATCCCTTGTTGTTTTGGCTTCTTCTTCTTCTTGTTTCAGAGGACGTCAGTTGAGTGGGCGGTCTTTTAATGTGGCCCAGGACACATTCGCGTTCACACTGCTGAAAGAATGTGGCCCCATGTGGCCAAGACCACCTCCGAATGTGGTCTGAGCGATCATGGCTCAAACGCTTCCTCAATCGGTCTTGAGTGCGTTCACAGCTGTACATCCATCGTCTGACTGCTGGTGTGTTTTGAACCGTTGGATGTACTTTAATGACGTTGCACCTTTCGGAGAACTCAGCAATTTCTTGTATCCTTACTGAGAACTGATGGAGCAGCATGAAATGAAATTAACTGGATTTTATTTGAACATTTTGCAGACTAAAAGATTAATCAAAATAATTCAAAAACATATGATTCATTAGTGAAGAAGATGATTACCCGCAGCTGTTACTCTCCCAAATGTATTGCGGTCAAATCGGATCACGCACACCCACAGAACCGTAATTAGACACACAGAGGTATCATCATGATTCCAACAAGGCCAACCAGCAGAACCCTCATTATATGCGACATCACTTTCACATAAGTGCATGCTTACTTTTTGAAAAACCAAGCATGGCCTTGAATTTGCATGTATACGTGATTGGACACAAACTGTGGCGCACACAGTCGCACAGTTGTATTCCAGTCACACCACCACCGGCTCACAAAGAGAACAGTCATGTTCAAATGAAATTACAGCAGCATTTGCATATTCCTCCTTTCATTAAGGCCGCCTGCGGGATTGCGTCTCTCCTCGCAGGTATTACCACAGGTCCATGTTCCAGGTGGGGTTTTGATTAACTCGCTGAATGAAAAATGACCAACGGTGGATTGTAATTGCACAAACTGAAACATATAGATAGATGTTTCATCACGCTGCGATTGGGTTTTTTAAATTATTTTCTTTTGATGCACTCTGATAATTATCTGAACATGTGCGTCACACTGTAATCAGCAGCACATACAGTGTCTCCTGTGTGTTTTGATTGATCCACACGAACCAATAGTTATCCATTCAGTGTCCAATACAAGCTTTGCAACTCTGACTTTTCTCTTTTACCGAACTCTCTGTCCAAGAAAAACATACAGAATGCAGCATTTTATTCTGTACCAGCTGTATTATCATTTCAGTGCTGTACGGCGAGGGAATCCAACACCTGGGAAATAAGTGGGTAAAGCTGAACAAGAGGCAGTTTTATGTAAAACAAAATGATAGGTTTTGCCAGCATCGTAGCAGCGGCACTCAGCAATCAGAGCTGCGGCAGTGGGTCCTCGGGGTCTTGTTTTTTTGGCCTGGGCCTGGAAGATCGAGGGCTGCGGTGAAGCTCTCACTGTCATCAGCCAAATTGAACCTTCACTCCCAGGCCACGTGGCAGCCTTTGCGGCGCTCTTCACTGCGGCGCTCTTCTTCACACTCCATAGTTATAGTCCACAGCAGTTTGGACAGAAAAAACAATTGATTTTTGGCACCAGTGTGGACAGTTCCATGAGTGATGGAAGAAACACGCAACTTTCAATCCTGAGTCATAATTCAGAGTTTCAGATGATGTCTGTGCAGCCACTATTTTTCTTCTAAACGTAATAAAATAATCCTAAATCAAGCCTAAACAGCCTTTTTTAAGCTCTGAATTGCATCAAATGGAAGTTAGTCATTTGTTCATACTAACCTGATGGAAAAAGGGCTATAAGTTAACATGTGTTTCATGTATTTACAACTATTTTAACTTTTAAAGTCAGTGCCCAAACTACGCAACTACTAGGGCTGCGACGATTATTTTTATGATCGATTAATCTGCAGATTATTTTCATGATTAATCGATTATTTGTTAAAATTGTGAGAGAGAAAAATTGCGAAAAATGCTCATCACAATTTCCCAGAGCCCAAAGTGACGTCTTCAAATTGCTTCTTTTGTCCACCAAAACCCAAAGACTCTTCATTTACTGTCATAGATCACAAAGAAAGGCAGCAAATCCTGACATTTAAGAAGCTGGAACCAATAAATGTTTGCCAATTTTGCTTGAGAAATGACAAACTAGTAATCGATTATCAAAATAGTTGGTAACTAATATTCTTACAATTAACTAATCGATGAATCGATGCAGCTCTAGTTACGACGCTAATAAGCTTAAACGTAGACTGATGACACACTAATTGTTAGCATGTTAACATGCCAAAGCTATCATGCTAACATGACGTCCTTATGCTACATTGCATGCATAGGTTAATGATTGTAGGCATCAGTTTCTTAGTGTTAGCACATTAGCACGCTAACATTTTCCTTCATCTCAAAGCCCTTTTACAGGATAAACCCTTTTAAATGAGGTAACAACATTTCCTTTGGTGCTTTCAGTCTTTACTTAACTGAGTGTGACAACAGAGTGCCAGAGTTACGTTACGTTGTCCTGCACACTACAAAAATCCTTCCTGTCTTCACCAAATGTCCTAAATCCAACTGTCTTTCTTCCTGTAGGTGCCACAATCAGGTAGAAGTCTGTTCGCCCAATCTGTGTCCTGGAGACTTTGGTTGTAAAGTCATCGATGGCTCCATCCACTGCGACCTGCTGCCTCAGGTCAGTCGGAACAGCACAATTAATTTACTGTTGTTATTCTGTGTTATTCTCAAGATTAACCTTGATGGAAATGACACTAAACATCCATAGGTACCTTAAATGATCCTCAATCCATCATTTATCAGGTATCTCCAATGATTGGCTACATGGAAATCATGGAGATCAGTGCCAGCGTGCTCGGATTGCTCTTCTTGGTTGGCATCTTCGTTTGCATCAGGAAGCGTTACATTCAGCAGAAGAAGAAGAAGCCCGTCTGCGTCCAGGACTCCAATGGGTAAGAGCGAGTTTTGGTGTCTAAAGTGAAGTTCAAAAGTCCTCAACATATTCCATCAGGACAGGGGCCTCATTTATAAAGATGTGCTTCGATTTATACTTGAACTTCGACTTCAGATCATTTGCGATTGTATGCTAATGATCGATTCCTAAATGATGCTTAAAGTCCACATGACACACAAGGCAGAGTGTTATTTGCTTCCTTATATTTACGTGTTTCCTGTACAAATGGTCAGGTAAGGGAATTTTTATAGTAGCCAATAGCGTTAGCGCTGAATGTGCGTTACGTCCCCCGTCATGCAGCTAGATGTCCAACTAGCTGACTCCGCCCGACTGGGAGCTCCCAGTGAACACGGCCGATTAAATGTTGACTTTCCAAACATGACCTGAGTGGGACCGGACACAGCATCCAACGACTGATGCTAACTGTACGGGGCTCAGGAGCCGGTGAACACGGCCAGACGGAGACTGAACACAACCTCCGAGACCAACTGAGGCCGGTTTGACCATAGGGAATACAGGACCAAGGTGGTTTTCTTGCAGGTTTTAGCTCCTGGCAACCCGGGGCTGAGTTAGCATAATTAATGGGATCTCTGCATGGCTAACTGAGCTAGCAGTAACCATCTAACAGGTGCTACAACAAGTCATGTTATCTGCCCATCAGGAAACTCCGTAAACCACCTCAGTACTGGATTCCCTGTGGTCAAACTGGCCTCAGTTGGTCT
>JBBPCS010004470.1:0-11296 GCA_037974645.1 Hollardia meadi | reverse complement strand
TCGTATACATCTCCCAGCTGAAACTACGGGGGGCTATCGGACTATCGCCTCTAGAGGTACAGAGTGGTATTACAGACGGGACGGGCCGGGGCTAGCCGGTTAGCATGCTAACTTCAGTAGATATCTCTGCAACACAACACATAGACGTCTTTGACAGAACGTCAACACTGCTGTTTCTTCACTTTCTGTTTTATCATATTTTACAAACTGCAGCTTTAAAGTCATTAAGAACTCTGATAACACTGTGAAGGTAAACTGAGGAGAATAAATAAACTTTTAGAGATGAACTTCAGTTTATTAAGTGATCAGGGATCACTGATGGAATGTAACTAAGTACATTTACTCAAGTACTGAACTTAAGTACAATTTTGAGGGTCTCTACTATTATATATATATATATATAGAGAGAGAGAGAGAGAGAGAGAGAGTATTTCCATTTTCTTTATTCTTCCACTCTGCTACATTTATTTGATTACTTTAGTTACTGTGCAGCTTTCATACAGCATCAGAGCCAAAGTAACACATTTTAATTCATTGATTTTATCAATGAATAAAACACTGAATCTGATCATCTGAAAAATGCTCAATATCAGATCTGATAATCAGTTGATGTCTAGTATACAGTATATACATACATGTAAATATATTTATAATTTGGTACTTCATTGAATATCAGACACTTTAAGACTTTTACTTGAGTACTGTTTGTACTTTTACCAAAGTAATATTCGATCACATTATCTAAACTGAGGTTTCCCCTCAACATGTGCGTCTCTTTAATGTAACAGAAGTAATGGAGGAGTTTGAGGTGTGACATCAGACACAGTAAACTCCAACATGTCGTGAGCTGTGTGTGTCGTCTCAGGTGACAGCAGGTGTGTGTGTGGATGCAGAGCTCCGTCAGGTACTTACTGTCGTGTGTGTGTGTCGCCTGGACGGCGCAGACCGCAGCCAGAAGCCCGCAGACTGAAATCCAGCTGTTCGTCATGTCGTGTGGATCTGAAAACTCCTGCAGCTCCTCAACGCATCGACTTTTAACTCACTGCTGCTGCAGGCCTGAACACGCCGCACGCACACACACACACACACTGAGCCACACACACTCACTGTGATTCACAGAGCACACACACTGAGCCACACACACTCACTGTGATTCACAGAGCACACACACATCAGTCAGTCATATCCTCTGACTGTGTGTGTGTGTGTGTGTGTGTGTGTGTGTGGCATTCACTGGTATTCTTCCACCATATTGACATTTTCATGACACAAAGACGTTTGTTGTGGACAAGAACACTCGCTCTGTTCCACAAGTGGAAAAATATTAAAATTCATCATCTGATTCAGACTGAACAATGAAACAGGACATTATCTTTATTCATCTTTATTTGGAGTGACAGTGGTGGAACAACTAGTCAGGTTAGTTAAGTGAAAGTACTAATACAGCAATATAAAAACACTCCATTACAAGTAAAAGTCCTGTACTATCAGTTATTAAAGTAAAAATACTCATTAGAAAAGAAACCGTCCAGTTTGAGTAACAGATCATCTGTTTGGAGGTTATTTATCCACCAAAACAGACGTTATCAAACTGAGACAACATCTGACAGGTTTCATCAACAGGAAGGTAGAAATACTGCATTCATGTAACAATCTACAGCAAACATGTGACTTCTGACAGGAAATATGAAGTGAGCTCCTGCTGAAGATTGATTGATGGTGGATGTCGAGATATGATTGGTTTAAAACGGTTGGTACTCGCTGATAAGAAAACTTACAAAGAAATGTTTTTCTGTCTTTTTTATAATATGAGTCATCAGATAAACAGTGAAGTCAAACGTTTTTACCTCTGAGATGTCGTGCAGTAAAAGAAACATGGGAATAGTGACGTAAAGTACAAGTACCTCAAAATTAAACTTACTGGCAGTATTTGTACAAGTGTACTCTTTCCACCACTGTGTGTACATATATTCTGAAAGTGTTTGTTTGCTCGTCTGTGTCATCGGACAGGAAATCACCGCCTGCAGGTGCGACTTTGTTCTTCTTCCTGCTGACGACTGTTTTCATGTGTAAACTGTCTCCTGAGGCTGAAGGTATGACAGACAGACACACCCTGAACCTCTCTCTCACACACACACACACACACGATGACCCATCACACACACCCTGCCAATACCTGGTTACACACACAAACACTTTCTCCAACGCTGACACACACACACACTCAGCCACGCCCGCCTTGTTCCTGTTACCGTGTCAACACCACACCCCGAATACACACACACACACACACACACACACACACACACACACACACGTGACTCTGTAGCTACAGCGGCTGTGTACGTTCACTGTCAGATACACTGTTGAGATACTTGTACTTTACTTTCAGGGGGGAATAGTTTATCAGCACGTACGAGGAGTTTGTGTCGGTGTTCAGGTGAATAATACACACAAGTACAAGAGTCATAAATATTTCACAGTAAAATCTGTAAATACAGGCTGATTATGGAACGTTAAAAATGTTGATTGAAGAATATGTGCAAACATAATAATCCAACACAGAGCGCAGCAGCACACGCAAGCAGCCATCTTGGATTTCATAATAAGAAAACATGCTATTTTTAATATAAGGCATTATTATAAAATGAAACGAGTTTTAAAAAGATCAAAATGAATTCCTCACACTGACGAGACACACAGACCTTTGGGCTTCATTTTGTACAGTGGGAGGAAGTGGAGGCGCGGCGGCCATCTTTATTTAGGTCAATGATTGGTTCCCAAACTTTTCCCCTAAAATGACACAAATTAGACCACGGACCCCCATCTGATAACAGCTTTGCTTTTAGGTATTTTATTACAGAAAGTGTATGAAGCCCATGACCAAAACAGTCACTCTGTCATTGTGTCACTTGTGGGTGGAATTATAGTGACAATAAACGATTCCCCTTTTAGCTGAGGACCCCTGGAACCTCCATCAAGAACCACTGGGGGTCACAAGCCACTGCGTCAGTCTGGTGTGAGGATAATGCAGCTAACATGAGCCTTTTTCATTAACATGGCGCCACTTTGTACAACAAACGACCTGAAGGGCTCCCCGTCACCGGTGTGATCATTCACCCTCCAGCCCAGGAGGTGGCGCCACTGCTGTGAAAGCATCGAACAACAGAACACGGACATTTTAGTCAACGACAGTAAGCTATCGGTGTCTGATCTGGACGAACGGTTACTGTATCTCACCTGATTGTGAGTAATAAACATACTTAGTTGCGTTATATTGTTGGTTTTAGCTGTAAGGTTTATACTGAGCCGCAAAATTAACGGCAGAGCGAATAACTCAACGCTAGCTAGCAAAAAGCGACCGTTAGCTTAGCAGGCGGGCACAGAGGGAGGTTTACTCATTGATCATGCTGTTGTTAGCTTCAGCTAGCCACGTTTATATTAATACTAACCGAGTTTATATTAATATTAAAACCAAAGTTTATATTAATATATGTGTAAAGTCAGAATAACTGTGGCCCCAGGTACAGCTAATTTAACGTTACATTCGGAAGCTAATGTTCGGTGTTTTCTAGTCATTGCTAACGAAGCTAAAGTGGCTAAGTGGCTAACGTTAGCTCCAGTCAGATCTACGGTGAATGGCGAATATTTAAATACAAAGATCACACAATGTGTTTAAATGTTCGTTTCATTTAACTTCATATCAGGCTCAGCTGTTTGTTCGTCTACAACTGAAAGCCAAACTGGTATTAGTATTATTATGAGTATTATCTGACAGCACCTTTTACACATCTACTGCTGGAATAAACCAGTGTTTTATGCTCTTTGGATAACTGATTCCATCCCGAAACTGAAAGATTGTATTTATTCATAAAAATGATCTTTAATTACGACACTACAGGCGAGTAATGCTCCTCAGAACAATCATCCTTCATCCTTCCCCTGAAGAATGGTCCGGTGTATCCTATGTTGAAGGAGATAACAGAGGAAGCTTTGCAGCACCTTTCCTTGGCGTTTCCACCTGCTTCCATCATGGCTGCCACCGATGAACCTTCATAAGCAAAAAGACGATTAGACCGCAGCCAGATTTCCGTTTCTTGGTAGATATTTTCAGGCCTCAAGACAAAGTAATATTCACAGTAAATGATTAAGTTTGGTGAGAGATAGCACAGGTAAACAGTTTGTTCAGGCTGTCCTGTAAGAGTTTGTCAGCAGGTCTGACAGCAGGTTTACCTGAACAAACAGCAGTTAATATAAGCTTTTCACCTCTCAGTTTAAAGGGTCTACAGAGGAGGAAGTTCTCCGACCCGTCAGTCCACCATGGCGGACATCAAGAACTTCCTGTACGCCTGGTGTGGAAAGAAGAAGCTGACTCCCAGCTACGACATCCGAGCTGCAGGGAACAAGAACAGGCAGAAGTTCACGTGTGAGGTGAGTGTTCAGCCATGTTTGCTTCAGCGCTGAAGTTAAACTCTGTGTCTCTAACCTGAACTCTCCTCCCTGCAGGTGCGTGTTGATGGCTTCAACTACATCGGGATGGGCAACTCCACCAACAAGAAGGACGCTCAGACCAACTCTGCCAGGGACTTTGTCAACTACCTGGTCCGAATCGGGGAAATGAGCGCAGCAGAGGTCCCCACTCTGGGGGTCAGCACTCGCTTTCTATTGATTATGAGATAAACAGATTTAATTTAGAGCTGCAACTAACGACTATTAATGATTATTTCACAATTCATTGATTCATCCTTTCGTCTATAAAATGTCAGAAATGCTCGTCACAATTTCCCAGAGCCCAAATGACGTCATCAGATCAGTTCTTTCGTCCAAAACACAAACTCTTAATTTACTGTCGGAAGTGACAAAAGCAAATGTTTAATGATGCTGTATTAAAAAGCTCTGTTTGTAAACGAGGTCTCTGATTGGCTGAGTCTGGTGTCACCAGGTGTGCGCTCCGGACGCAGAGCAGCCCGATGGAGGAGAAGGAGGAGGAGGTGGGTTTGGAAACCTCCCATCCAGCGGCCCGCTGCCACCTCACCTTGTCGTCAAGAAAGAACAAGGTATCATCTATACTCTGCATGGCCTTCATCTGTGGGGGGGTTGGGGGGTTCATTTGTTAGTTCATTCGTGTGCAGTCTACAGAGATTACACGTGGACACCACGAGAGCTGCTGATTGGTCAGCTCGGACTGCTCGTGTTCTTGTCGAGGGTTGAGAGTGAAGACGACATGAAGCAGTGAATGAGAAGCTGCTTTTCTCATCATCAGAACTACAATCCGACGTACAACCCTGCTCCATCCAGTGCTGAAACGCAGAAGATGATTAACGCATGATGATGATGATAATGATGTACGATCTGTGCAGTGATGTGGTGGAGAGTTCAGGTGCTGACCGCTGGTTCCGTCCAGTCCAGCTTCAGTTTGAGTGGGATCTGTTGTCGGCCTGTTTGTACAGTTCTGCTCCGTTAGCATGTTAGCACCTGGTGGATGGACTGCAGTTCAGTAGAGCTTCTCTGAGGTCTCTGGACGCATCACTGTGATGTTTATATTAACATCCAGCACAGAAATGTGATTTAAATGTTGTTTTAATCTGTAGACTCCTTATTCTCGAGAGATCGTACGTGACTCACAGCGACGTATACGAGGCTGAGACGAGCACTCGTCGTCTGTCTTATCGTGCGTTGATTCATGTGTCCGTTTACGTGAAACTAACCAATGAACGCTCCGGAAGTCCGTCACCTCACAGACACCGCAGCTTTCGGACGTGCTCGATGCTGCTCATCGCTCGCTTGTTAGGTTGACTTTGAGTCTTGGAGGCGGGGTCAGTGACCGATGTCTCCCCTCCTTTGATTGGCTACTTTCAACAAAGTGCCTGTCTTCAACTGTGTCAGTCAAACCAAACAGCCAATCAAAGCAGGGGACACATCTGTTCCATCCCGCCTCCATCATGACGAGCGAGTGTTGAGTGTGTAGCGAGGGTGGAGCTCTTGCTCGTCACAGGACCACTCCGCGTCCTGGGCCACAGCCTCTCCAGGGTTTCTGATCCGGGTCAGAGCACAGGGTCTGTCCTCACAGAATGTAACGTGGACCATCACAGGCTGGGTTTATTTAGTTTAAAAACCAGTACAAATGTGAGGCTGGGAGACCTGTACACACCTCTGGTCTCGGTGTGACCCTGGTCCAGGATCTTGTTTTCCCTTATCAGCATCATTTTTGCTTGTTGTTTTTAGAGGAAGAGTGCAGCAGCGGTGGGCTGGTACCAGGAGTGACTAGACTCGGTTACTCAGGAGGAGGAGGAAACTCTGGGTGGAGAGGAGGAGGAGGAGGAGGAGCTCAGTGGGACCGAGGAGCCAACCTGAAGGAGTACTACGCCAGGAGAGACGAGCAGGAAGCCCAGGCGGTATGAGTCCAGCTGCCTGTTCAGTTCCTGTGAGTATGTTTTGGTTGGTCCTGACTGACCGGACTTCCTCCCTGCAGACTCTGGAGTCGGAGGAGGTCGACCTGAACGCTAATCTCCATGGTAACTGGACACTGGAGAACGCCAAAGCCCGTCTGAACCAGTTCTTCCAGAAGGAGAAAACCAGTGCAGAGTACAAATACAGCCAAGTGGGACCGGACCACAACAGGTCTGGATCAGAGAAGTCCAGTCTGACGGTTCACACACACACACACACACACACGTTCACCTGCATCTGTCATTGATCAGCAGTCTGTGGATTGTGCATCAAATAATCTGATGTTTAAAATAAGACCTTCATAATCCCAGAATGTAACGTGAGCAGATCCCGTCGGTTTGAGTCTCCACTCAATTATTCAAACTATAAGTGAAACTTTATTGTCCACAGTCGTCAGTTTCACTAACTGGTCGTTATCAGTGAGAAGTGTTTTATTAGTTCCTCAGTTTGTTTATTTTCTAGTTTTGTTGGATTCTCTGAAATGTTTAAAATAACATCAAATGCAAACTTTATTTTCATCACTCGACGATCAGCTAATCAGAACAGAGTATAAAACCCTGTTTGATTATTGATTTGTATGTGACCATAATGTTTAGCTCATAGATGAGTTTTTACAGATAAAACTTGATCAATCACACATGATGGGACTGTTTCAGTTAATGTACAGAGTTTTTACCTCTTCTGACAGTCAGTGATCGTTAAATATAACTGATGTGTTACATTAAAGTTTAGAAACTTGAATTCAAGTTTAAGGGTTTTAAAAGTAAAATTAAAGGTCTGCTTCTCCTCATTCTTCTTCCGTTGTTTCTGCTTCTCCTCATTCTTCTTCTGTTGTTTCTGATCTTCTGTTAGCTGTCTTTAGATCTAGCAGAGCAGTGATGATTCAGGTTTAAACAGGTTTTCAGTCAGTGCAGGTCGTCACCACTGTCCTGTCTCCGCTGGGTTTAATGATTTGTTTGTTGGTCGGGATGTTGCTGTATGTTTTTCTGCTGGACTGCTGTAAACCCAGAGACCTCTGGAGTGTGTCGGCTACACCACAGAGATCTCACTGTTCCACATGTCAAACCAGAACTGTACAGAGCAGAGACAGACGGCCCCCACCAGCTGCTTACAGATGATAGGTAGATTAATTTGGAATCAAAACTGTCAACAATTAAAAGAAAAGAAGAGAGCTGAAACCTTAATCAGTGCCCAGCATTCTGATCACAGCTATTTTAATTAATTCAAAGTATTGACATGACTCATTTCTGATCAGACTAATCAATTTTTCAATGTTGGGGAATAAGATCACAAATTTGAACCCATGACACAGCGAATAAAACAACAGACTGTCTAGAACATCGCTGTGGAATAAACGTGATGGTCAGATGAGGACGGCCCGGTTAGTGGTCTGGTCCAACATGGAGCTGGTGGTGCTGGAGTCAGGGAAGGCGAGGCGACACCAGAACTCACAACCTCTCTGAAGGAAGACATGAGACTGCGTTTAGGTGCACTAAAGCTGTCCCATGGGTGCGGCTCGGGGCTCCGGGAGTCTGTGGTTGTGATTTCTGGTGTCGCTGTTCATCGCAGGGTGGAGAGCGGCCGGGAGACCCTCCCTCAGTCAGAGCTGTTGTTTTTTAAGTCTGGCAGAAAAACATACAGGCTTCATCCTGAGAACCGCGCAGGTGAGTTCATCACTTCACTCCCAGCCTTCTTCATGGCTTTATTTTGAAAAGCACAGAGGAAGTGAAGCTGTGCTGTTTGTGTCTGCAGGAGCTTCATCGCTGAGATGCAGCTGTTCGTGAAGCAGCTCGGCAGAAGTAAGACACTTTTTCTTCCCATCATCTGAAAGTAGCTGTAACAGTGAAGTGTCTGCAGAGGGCGCTGCGTGGCGTCTGATAAATGTCCTCGAGTGATGTCACTCGAGTCGGGTTGAAGCTGATCTGTTGGAGTGGAGAGCAGTGAGCTGAGCAGGCTACGTTAGCCGCTGCTAGCATAACAACCTACCACCCAGCTGTCAGAGGGAGAGTTGCATTGTGGGTAATGCAGGCGTCAGAACAGAAATAATAAATGATTGATGAAGCTTCTGTGTGATCAGATCAGTGAACCATCAGGCAGCAGCTTCTCATTCTTAGTTGCATTTGAAGACTTCAGAGCAGATTTGTGTCCTAATGTTTGGAGCTTCACCGCCTTGTTGTTGGTGTCAGTCAGTCAGTCAGTAAGATAGCATGTCTGCAGCAGTCAGCATCGCTCTAAATCTCAACAAGGGAACTATTTTATACTAAACGTTGATCACAAATGTCCAATAAAAAGTATAGATCAGTGAATCATTCGATCACTCGCTCTGAGTAACGGTTGTAAAAACAGGTGTTGTGCTTCTTACTCTGGTCTGCAGGGATCACGGCTCGAGAGCACGGCTCCAACAAGAAGCTGGCGGCGCAGTCGTGCGCTCTGTCCCTGGTCCGACAGCTGTACCACCTGGGGGTCATCGAGGCGTATTCAGGAGTCACCAAGAAGAAGGAGGGAGAAACGGTATGTGGGCCGGAGCTCTGTGGCAGCGTCTGCTGCGTCAGCGCTGCGTTTCATTCGTGTGTTCTGTGTCCAGCTGGAGCCGTTCGAGGTCAGCGTGGCTCCAGACCTTCAGCAGCAGCTGGCCAGTGTCGTCCAGGAGCTCGGAGTCCACATCCCGCCACCTGTGAGTCATTAAAACTGATCCCTGATCAGCGCGTCGATCCGTCTGATGGACTCTGACTTTAATGTGTGACTGGTTTCCAGCCCGCAGACCCCAGCAGCTCCGTGTCTCTGGTTCAGGGGAAGATGGCCACGTTTGAGCCGTCACAGCGTCAGAGCGGAGCCGGGGTCGTCCCCTGGTCGCCTCCGCAGGTCAACTGGAACCCCTGGACCAGCAGCAACATCGACGAGGGGCCACTGGCCTTCGTGAGTCTTTGACCTCAAACTGGGTTCTTCTATTGACCTCAAACTGGGTTCTTATTGGTTCTTGGTTTATTTACCAGCAGACGTTCCACTAATGAATGATTACAGGTGTTCTTCTTCAGGATTACATGTTAATGAAAAATACTGCTGATGATGGACATTCCTCTCCCACAATGCACTGCTTACAGCTGGAACACATTCAGATAGACTGAGGTGTTGGTGAAAAACAAGCTCTCAACCTTCAGAACAACAGTAACGTTTAGTTTTGACACCTGACATGTTGTTCAGTATGTTGGTAGCTTTGTGAGGATTGGCTGCTCTGTAGTGATGTCATCTTTCTACCTGCAGTGCACTCCAGAGCAGATCAGCGGCGACCTGCACGATGAGCTGATGTACCAGCTGGATCATGATGACAACCTGCAGAAGGTCAGTCAACTTTCATTACGACAGAGTTCTCCTCGTGCGTTCTTCACATACGACCGTGTAGGAGAATAAAACCTGTGTGCTTCAGATCGTGTCGGAGCGCGACCAGCTGCCCGTCAAACAGTTTGAGGAGGAGATCATGGCCGCCATCAACAACAACCCCGTGGTGATCATCAGAGGAGCGACAGGCTGCGGTAAAACCACTCAGGTTCCGCAGTACATCCTGGACCGCTTCATCAAAGGAGGCAGAGCGTCTGACTGCAACATCATCGTCACCCAGGTAACGCTCAGCATCACAGAGCTGCATTCATGCACTGTACCTGTGCAGAAAACAGCACAGAGAACTTTAATGTTTCTCCTTAGGAGTTCACAGCAGAGACGTCACAGAAAGTAACAAGAATGTAGTCAGAAAAATATCTTTTTCCACTCGAAGAGACAGACTGATGATCATTTCATCACTGGAAACGTATATTACCCAGCTGATCCTCCGTACTGTAAAATGTGAAGAATGTAATGATAAATTCTGTCACATGTATTTTTATGACGGTGAAATGAGCTCCACAGATGTTGACAAATATCTGGTGAGAAGATTTTGGACAGAATGTGTTTGTTCAGATGAATAAGATGAATAAACTGACCAGCTGTCTGCCTGTCGATGTCTCTCCTGCTGATCGAACTGTCCTCCTCTCTCCAGCCCAGAAGGATCAGCGCCGTGTCGGTGGCTGAGCGAGTCGCCTATGAGAGAGGAGAGGATCTTGGGAAAAGCTGCGGCTACAGCGTCCGTTTTGAGTCCATCCTCCCTCGACCCCACGCCAGCGTCCTCTTCTGCACCGTTGGTATGTAGACATCACAGACATCACTCCTGCTGTGTTCGACACTGCTGCATTGTGGGGAGGAAGAAGGCGAGCTAACATTAGCTGTTTGCTGTCAGCAGCAGTCCTATCGTGTACGTGACCCTGTGATTCAAATCAACGACGGCGTCGCCCAGCTGGATCAAACCTTCAGTGGTCTGATCACACAACAAGCTCGCAACACTAATGTGGAGGACACTGTCTCTGCAGAAAAGTAAAAAGAGAGAGGAGTATTAATGTTTATCAGTGGAGCAGAGAGGTTTGCTGTGCACATAAAGGATCTGTTTCCACCAAATATTTCACAGATCACTTTGTATCAGCTGTCCAAAGTATGAGTGTTTGGTAAAAAAGTAAAGAAAAAGCTAAAGTAGAGCTCCGAAGTCAAGGAAGGATCCTTGACTTTGAGAAACATGCTGTGTCAGTGTTGTGTGTCAGCAGGATGCTGACGAGTGTTTTCTGTTTCAGGTGTTTTGCTGCGGAAGCTTGAAGCAGGAATCAGAGGCATCAGTCACGTTATCGTAGATGAGATCCATGAGAGAGACATCAACGTGAGTTCACTTTTATATACCAAGTACACATGTATTTATATACCAAGTTCACATGTATTTATATAGCAAGTACACATGTATTTATATAGCAAGTACACATGTATTTATATA